>BGNK01002836.1:11511-36170 GCA_003297005.1 Symbiodinium sp. clade A Y106
AGGGTTGGAGGAGGGGTTGGAGGGGGTGGAGGGGGTGGAGGGGGTGGAGGCGGAGGTTGTTCGGTTGTTTTCGGTTCGATGCGTTGCTGCGCGGTTCGGTGCGGTGCGGTAACGGTTCGGTGCGGTACTGCGAAATTGTATTGTTGAAACGGCCATGTTGAAAGCTTTCAACCATCGCTACGAGAACTTGCATGCTGCTCTTCGAATCGTGCAAGGAGTCGGTATGAAGCAACCCTAAACCCTAAATTCTAAACCCAAAACCCTGAACTTTTGTAAAGCCTTCCGAACCCAAGAGCCCCACCGCCGAAACCTAACCCTAAACCGTTTTCAATCTCACAGCCCCAAAGCTTCCTCTAAAAATCCCAAGGCCTTCGCCTTAATTCTTAGCCAACGGGAGAACTTTAGATTTGTTGGCCTTTAGGGTTTAGGCTTTAAGGTTTAAGGTTTTATCTTAGGAGGCTTGAATTTTTGTGGACCTGTGAAGAGAGGCTTAACCCCCAACTGACTCCTCAAGAGGTTTAGGGTTTAGGGTTTGGCCCAGGAACTATCCCTTCAACGAGACTTATGCCACCCTCATCCCGGCCATTCTTATGGGCAATTCCGTGGTGATGAAGGCGGGTTTACGGTTCCTTTAAAGAGGTTGGTCCAAGGGTACCTTCAATAAAGGATTGTTTCAGGGGCTCCAGATTTGGGGGTCTTTAAGTAGAAGGGCATTCTGGAAGGATTTTACGAGGGTTCTTTACAGATTTGGGTTTAGGCTTCGAGGCTTTGCAGTTCAAATCCGGGTTGGAGGTTTAAAACCCTAAACCCTGAACCCTAAACCGTTTAGGGTTTAGGGTTTAAGGGTGTGAAAATTTCGATTTATGCAGCTTGCCGCGAATACATCAACAAATCTGTCTTCCTCGTTTCCCTGTCCGGCACCCAACCCTCAATCACAAGAACTTCTGTCGTTTCAGATCTTTAAATATCGAACCTCCCGTCTGATATATAGACACAGAAGCCCAAATACTCACTGTAGTGATACGGTTGATGGAGAAAATCCTGCATGACCCTAAGGACCCTAAACTATGGGAATTATGGTATATTCCTTATAATGGGTAATGCAGGATTTTGTCCATCAACAGTATGAGATGGGTCCCTCAGAGTCCCTATATAATTACAGTAGTCCCCTATTCTAATCACTAAGGCCCCCCCTCCCCCNGCCCCCCCCCCCCCCCCCCCCCTAGTCTTTGGACCCCTTGGTTTACCCTAAGGCCCTAAGTCTCGAGGTGCCGAACACCGGTGGCTTGGCTCATTTCCTCACCATGGAGCTCTATGCGGAATGTTTTCCGGCCGGAGTGTTTCGGCTGCATGGGCCCCCTTGCTGTTTTCTTGTTAAGAAATTTAACTTCTTAACTTAAGTTATCATAATTGGGATCTAAAGTAAATCATGGTTTCCTTATTATGGTGACTTAAAGTAAATCCCGTAATTAAAAGAAAGAACCCAGCTTGGAGCTTAGGTTTAACTATTAGGCCATGGAAGGGAGCCTTGCCTCCCTTCGCATGTACCGCAAAATCAGCAAGAGCAGTTACAATGACATTGATCTCCGGTGCATTTGCGGTAGTTGTCGTCATTGTCGTCGTCATGGTGGTGACTGCGACAAGAGTACTACTACTGATCACCGCAACAATAGTGAGAATGCAGATCTGTGACAAATGAACGGTCAAACCAGTGAATATCCAAATAAAACAGATGACCATAAGCACATATATATAGAGAGAGACAGTTAAAATTATATGCATATGTGTATATTCATGTACACATACATATATATATACACACATACATGCATACTTACATACTTACATACATTCATGCACGATACATCTGCGCATGCATGTATTTGTATATGTACGTACGCACATAGGTATGTATGGATGTATGTATGTATGTATGCATGTATGTATGTATATGTATGTACCAAAAACAAAAAAGCAAGGTAAAGTAGTGCAGCGCAACGTAATGTAATGCACGGTAATGTATGTATGTATGTATGTACGTATGTATGTATGTATTCATGCTACATATCTGTACTTGTCAGCGGACTGCCATCGCAACGTCTAGCAGCACACACGCAGCGGTTTTGCAAAGTCCTCAGTGGAATTAGATATTTAGGTTGGATTCAGCCTTGGAAGGCCTTGTTTTGGGTGGTCTACGGTTTAGGTTTGTCTCTAAGGTCTAGACTCCTACACCGAAATATTAAACCTCAAGCAGTCCCCAGCCTCCACGTCCACAGCCCCAGGTAGTGAATTTCGTGTCCGGTCGTGGGCGTGACACGATGCCACCGTGCATGGAGCCTCCGAGAGCATCAGGATGTTTAGGTTTAGGGCTTACGGATCATGAGGGTATTTCAGGGTTTTTTTGACGCTGCTGCTTGAGTCTCGCGACGCGCTCACAAATTCCAAAAACGTGCGGTACTTCAGGGTTTAGGCTTTAGGGTTTCGCCCCAAATCCCATGCCCTCCTCTACTCCGTAGCACGAGCAATCTGCACCCAACATGCATGGGTTTGACGCCATGGATTGTTACGGTTCTTTTCGCCATTATCTCGTCTCAGTCATTGCTTTGCCACAGTCCGGCTTCTTGTTCACGTTGTCACTGTGACACGCCCTCAACTGCAGCAACCTTGAAGCAGTAATCTATGCATGCATGCATGCATGCATGCATGCATGCATGCATGCATGCATGGGTGTGCAAGTATGTATGTATGTATGGATGGATGTATGTATGTATTTGTGATATTCGCCCGTGGCAAACTCTCCTGTGGCTTTTCAGTCGTCAAGTTGATGTCTAAAGTTTTGCGCCAACAAGCCGCATTCTCCACAACCCCGAGACTGCAAAGCCTTCCGGTTTCGGGCTTAACATCTAGGGTCTAGGGTTTAGGGTTTAGGGTTCAGAGTGCTGCTTTGAGGATCGAATCAAGGGGAGTTGTAGTTCGCCTGCCGCGGATGCACCAAAGGAGGGTCGGGGGACTTAGCAACTAGTTACTTTAAAGGCTTAGAAGTATCATGCCCCCAGTGAGGATCCTTTTTTGGGTACTTATAAGTCTGCTTACTAAACCCTAAACCCCTGAAACCCTTAACCCTAGTACCCTTATAGAGCCCTTTAATAAGGAACCCTTATAACCCCCCTTTACAGGAGCCCTTTCTCACAAAGTCCCCCGACCCTACAAGCACCAAAGGAGACCGGGCTTGTGGACGTCTTTGCCTTCATCGGCTCATCAAAGGCAGCAGACTCCCTGGTGAAGGCTTGTCGGCGCTACAGCAGTAGTAAACGTAGTAGTAGTAGTAGTAGTAGCAGTAGTAGTAGTAGTACTAGTTCTAGTACTAGTACTAGTACTAGTACTAGTACTAGTACTAGTACTAGTACTAGTACTAGTAGTACTGGTACTGGTACTGGTACTGGTACTGGTACTGGTACTGGTACTGGTACTGGTACTAGTACTAGTACTAGTACTAGTACTAGTACTAGTACTAGTACTAGTACAGGTACTAGTACTACTAGTAGCAGTGGTAGCAGTAGTAGTAGTAGTCGTCGTGGTGGTAGTGGTAGTGGTAGTGGTACTGGTACTGGTACTGGTACTGGTACTGGTAGTAGTAGTAGTAGCAGCAGTAGGAGTGTTCAGATTGCAGCAGCACTAAGCTGCCATGGGACTTGGATGTGGCAACCCCTTCATTAATCAAACCCTAGACCCTGAACCCTAACCCTAAGAGCCCTAAGAAGCCTAAGATCCGCCGCTCACCCGCAACCCACTGCAAAACCCTAAACCCTCAACCCAGGTCAGTGCACTTAAAAAAAAAAGCCCTAAAGATCCTGGTGGATGTCAGGCGCACCCGCAGCCTCATCGCCTCAGATGTTTCTTGGATATCTAATCCCCTGGAGCTCCAAGTAACTAAGTACCCAAATAGTACCTACTTTGGGGTTTAAGCTCTATAGATATTTGGAGCCCCTGGGTTCAGACATGTGGTTGTTTGTGCAGTGGGAATTCAAGGTTGGGTCTTCGATCTGCCAAAACCCTAAGCCCCCAGCCGTCGGGGTTGAGGGTTCAGCGTCACTATTTGGAGGTTGATAGGTAGTTATATTTTTCGAAGCTTTGTTCACGCGCATTTTGCATCAGGTGTTAAGAGTTTTTCGTTTCGGTATGTAGAAGGTTTTCTGATTTCGGGATTTGGATTTTCCGGTGCGCGCAGGGTTTTTGCACTTTGACGGGTTTGGGGGGAAGGGGTGTGGGGGGGGGGGGGGGGNGGGGCGGCTAATTCCGTGATCTCCGCAGCTTCACTTATTGTTCGCTGCGTTCGCTGCATGAAAAGCTTCCACGTGTAGGGTCGCGGATTTAGGCTTGTGCCCTGAAGGTCGGCAGATGGTAGGACTTCAGGTTTGGATTTGACGTGTTGCGTTTGAGGAATTCGAATTAGGTTTTTCAACTTGCTATTGCGGCATTAAGTTTAGATTGTGGAGAACCGAGGCGTCCATAGATGCATACATACATACATACATGCACACACATACATACATACATACGTACATACATACATAACTGTCGCTGCCATGGTGAAGATACGTGAGAAGAAGTTTCAAGCACCGGAGGAAAAACAAGGCAACCGAGAGCAAGCAGGACCGGAATGCCTCGAGGAAGGTCAGCAAGTAAACTCCTAGAACCCCGCATCCTCAGCCCTGCAAAATCCCTAGATACGGACATATAACTCATACTTCAGCTCTGAAAACAAGTCTTAGATACTGCTCCGAATGCCCTGTATGACACAGCGTTTCCGCGTCCGAAGCTCTTTTCACGCGCTGAAACGCTTCCACAAAACGCAACCCAGAAAAAAAGTCAAACAAATATACATCACAAAGTGCAAACAAACACACAACGAAATGCTCCTGCATATTTCCTGTTTTTTGCCACTGTCTCGATTTCTTCTTGTTCTATCAACGTACAATGTGCAAATTCTTCGAGTTCTTGACACTTCCTGACAAGGCTCCGTCCATGAGCAGACCGAACAAAACAAACTGTGTTGTCATCTTCGTGGCGCAAAATTTGAGTCAAAATAGTCTTGCTAGCACGTGCACCACAGCCATTTTTTGAGTTTAGCGCGTTTTGATGCAGAAACGTGTCATTTCCGCACCCAGAAAAATCAACAAACATGTTGTGTTTGTAGTGGTATTTAAAGGACAAAACGCTTGCCCGTGCGGCCGCGCGCGCGCGTGAACAGGGCGGCAAAGCGTTGTTATAAGTCGGGTTATAAGTCCTGGGTTATATATATATATATATAAGTATAGCTACCCTACTTATAGCCCCACTTATGCCTACCCATGAACCTCCAAGTAGGCCCTAAACCCTATACCCTTATAGAATCCCTATAGATCCCTTAAAGGGACCCTTAAAAGGACCCCCACTTATAACTACCCATGAAGCTCCAAGTAGGGCAAGGTTTAGGCCGGGCCATGATCGACTTTACAAGTCCCGGCGCTTAGACTGAGACCTTAAACCAGTGATCCACAAATTGAGGGATCCAGGTAATATAGGGGCCTTAGTGCTTAGAATAGGGTTTCGGGATATACTATACTATGATTATAATAAGGACGCCCCTGGACCCTATTCTAATTATTAAAGCCCTTATACATTATATATAGAGGACACCTACGTAGTTCGATCCTTATCACAGGGAGCCCTGGAGCAGGAACATTAGCCCGTATCGTTGCGCCCGACCCCCCTCCTCCCCCATCCCCGCCCTGTCCCCTTCTCCCAGACATTCACCCCGCACGCCGTCCCATTAAACCCTAAGCCTTAAACTATCCTAAACCTCAACTTCTGAACCCTAAACCCTACCTCCCCTCCCCTCCCCTCCCCTCCCCTCCCCTAAACCCTAATCCGAAATCCCAAACCCTAAGCTCTGCAACCCTCATCTTAGACCCCGAGTGCCGAACCTCGCGTTCTGGGTTTCGGGAGGTGGAGGCTTCGGGGCCTTGGGATTTTAGCTCCTATTTTAACAGGAACGCTAAAACCCTTAAAGGAAACTTCGAACCCTTAAGGGAACCCTAAGCCCTCAAAGGAACACTAAACCCTTGAAGGGACGCTAAACCCAAAGGAAACCTAAACCCTTGAAGGAACGCTAAAAATCTTTAAGTAACCCTGAACCCTTAGAGGAACCCTAAACCCTTAAAGGTGGAAGCCATTTTTGGAAATAGAAGGGTTGTCTGGTTTAGCACGTGCTGCAAAAGAAACCTAAACCCTCAATGGAACACTAAAACCTTTGAATGGAACCCCAAACCCTCAAAGGAACAAGCCCTAAAAGGGCTCCTTTATCGTCTGCACAAAGCTTTACTAGGGTTTTAGGGTTTAGGGTTCTTGGGCTTTGGGGCGTAAAAGGGCTTCAGGTTTAGCGTTTAGGGTTTAGGGGTTTGAGGGCTTGCGTTTTGGAGTTTGCGGGTGTTGGTGTTTGCTTGTTTGGCGTCTGGGCCGGGGCATTGGGGTTTCCGTTGTTCGAGTTCAAGTTTCTTGGAAAGGCGGAACTCCCTAAAACCTACTTCCCAGAGGCTCCAATATCCGTATCCCTTACTTAAGGAATATAGCATGAATTGTAGTAAGATCCCTAGTATGAGTTAAGGCATATGCCTTAATTGAGGGATATTGGAGTCTCTAGGTTCCTGAACCCTACACCCGGAACATCCGAATCTGGAGCGAAACTGGAAGCCCAGGATTTGGGTGTTTTGAGTGCTTTGGGGTTTCAGGATTCTTACGGTTCTCTTCGAGCTCCTAGGTTTCTCTGGGTTCTTCGGGCCGTTAGCGTCTAGGTCTAGTTGGAGGTTCATGGGTAGTTATTATAAGTGGCGTATAAGTAAGGTAACTATAATTATAACCCCTATTAGGGGACTTATAACTCGATCCATGTATAACTACGCATGAACCTCCAAGAAGGGCTCTTAGGGTCTGGGGCTAGCGCCTCGGGGTTATATTATACGTGCTATAATTATAATAAGGAACCCCCAAAACCCTATTCTGATTATTTTAAGGCCCCTATAGTAGCGCCTCGGTGTTCGGGCTTGGCCCAGGCCTCCTGTCATTGGATGCCAAGAACTTAGCCATCGTGATGCCCGATGCAGACCTGGACGTCGCCGTGAAGGCCTGTGATTTGCCTAAACCCTACCCAGAGGCCCCATAGTAGTTCCTTTGTGGGGTCATATTTAGAGTCCCATAAGGTAATCCCAAAAGGGAACTACTATGGGGCCTCTGGGTAAACCCCTGAACCCCAAAACCCCAAAGTCAAAACCCTAAACCCTACACCCTGAATCCTAAACCCTTTTGGGCTAGGCTCAAAACCCCAAGCCCTGGCATCGCACCCCTACGAAAGCGACTGTAGAGCCCTAAGGCTTTTGAGTTTTGGTCTTGGCGGTTCCGTAGCATAGTTTTAGTATAACTTGTCATGTATATCCTCCACCAAATACCCGATCTAATGAGTGAGGCTGCCATTTTATACTGCGGTGTTGTCGCATCCGATCGTTTGTTTGTAGCGAAACACACCACGACCTGAACACACAGTCCTCAAGGAAAGCTTCCCCTGATGTGCCCCAAACCTTGAACCGCCCTAAACCATAAATCCGTGAAGCCACAACCACAGCGGCATCGTAACCCCTCGAGAGCAGTGGCGGTGCTTGTTCCCGACGGTTGATGATATACATCCTGCATGACCCATATAAGGAATATGCCATATTTCCCATAGTTTAGGGTCCTTAACGTACTGCAGGATTTATATATCATCAACCGTAGGCTGGGCTTTGGAGTGCCATACTTTCATACTTTTTTGGTACTTGTTACTTAAAGGGAACCAATTATGAAACAAAAGCCTGGTTACTTCAAAGCCCAGTAGGGCCCTCGGGTTTGAGGTTTGGGGTTCTGCGCTTTAGCTGTCTGTCACTGAAGGAGTGCTTAGCCGGCAGCACCTCTTACAACGGCCAGCGCTGCACTGCCACGAAGTTGCATTGTCGAATCTTCGGATGGCGAGGGTTTAGGCGCGTAAGAATGGACCCTCAACCCTCAAGAAACCCGAAACCCTGTAGAATCCTCAACTTAAGGGAACCCAGGCTCAAAGAGGGCTTGGATTCATTCCTTGTGTGCTTCAGTGGGTATAGGACTTGAAGCCATTGTTGTTTGTTTTTGTTTCTGGTTGCTACTCTTTTTCAGGCTCTTCCGGATGTAGGGCTTATGGTCTAGTTTACTCTTTTGGGCAATGGCTCTTTTGGGCAATGGCCATGTGAGGAGCCTGAAGACAAAGTGTAAGATGAACCCCCTCAAGAATCTTTCTTAAAGGGTTCCTTAATGGGGTGGGCATGTCCACGCCCTGCATCAAACCCTAAATCCTAAGCCTTGAATCCTATGCTGAACGTTAAGCCTTATACTTGACTCATTGACCCTAAATCTTAAACCCTACAGCCTACATCAAGCCCTAAATCCAAAACCCTATGCTAAACACTAAACCCTATACTAAACGCTACAAGCCCTAAGCCGTAAACCCTAAACCCGTAACGAGATCATCTTGCAGCCCAAAGCCCCCAAAGCCCTCAAACTCTGGATCCCAACTCTTCGGGTGAGGTTTAGGGGTTAGGGCTGTTGGTGTTTAGGGTTTAGGGTTTAGGATATAGAGAGATGAGGGGTTTAGGTTTCAGGGTGCCCTGAACTTAAATCCTAAATCCTAGGCCATCAAGCTCATCATGGTGCACCAGAGCATCGCGGAGCAATTCAACGAGACTTGTTTGCAAGGATCTACACGCCTAAACCCCCAAACGACCAAACCCTAAACCCTATAAACCCCTAAACCCCCAAACGACTAAACCCTAAACCCTATAAACCCTAAACCCCCAAACTACTAAACCCTAAACCCTTCAACACACTAAACCCACAACTACTAAACCCTAAACCCTGTAAACCCTAAACCCACAACTACTAAACCCTACCTGTAGCCGAAAAGACCTACCTTTTTAAGGAACTATATATAGAAATCATAACAAGGAACCCTAAAAAGGTAGGTCTTTTCGGCTACAGGTAAACCCTACAACCCCTAAACCCTGAACCCTAAACCCTAAACCCCTAAACCCCTAAACCCCTAAACCCTAAACCCTAAACCCCAAACCCAACACCCTACGCCCTGCAGCTCCGCTCCTGGCAGAGTTTTCGACATTTGTTGCTGCAGCAGGACCCAACCCCTTGGGGTTACTTGGAGGGTCGGGGGACTTAGTAACTGGTTATTTTAGGGACATATAAGTACCATAACCCCAATTAGGGGTCCCTTTTAGGGTACTTATAAGTCTACTTACTAAGTCCCCCGACCCTCCAAGTAGGGTTTTGGGGTTTAGGGGTTTAGGGGTTAGGGGTTTATGGGTTTAGGGTTTAGGGTTTAGGCTTTCGGTGGTTCTTGCTGTCTCGCAGTGAAGGGCATGGCAAGGAAGGGCTTTCCTGTTGAGTTTGAGTCCACATAAATACAGAAAGCACATGCCCGGTACTACTATAAGTAGGGTTTAGGTTTTAGGGTTAGGATTAAGGTGTTTAAGGTTTAAGGCGCAGTATTAAGGTTAAGGTGTAAAGCTTAGGATTAAGGTATTCTAGGTTTCAGGATCAGGATTAAGATTTTTAAGATCTAAGGACTAGGATCCAGGTTTTTAGCTTTCAAGATCAAGGTTTAGGTCCCTAAACCCAAAACCCATAAACCCCTAAACCCCTAAACCCTAAACCCTAACCCCTAAACTCTAAACCCTAAACCCATAAGCCCCTAAACCCTAAAGCCTAAACCCATAAACCCCTAAACCCTAAACCCTAAACTTCTAAACCCTTAAACCCATAAACCCCTAAACCCTAAACCCTAAACCCCTAAACCCTTAAACCCTTAAAACGTACCCTAAACCCTAAACCCTTGCGGGTTGGGTCCAGGGGGAAGCCTCGGTCCTAGAGGGGGCGGTTTGGGGGTTTAGGGTCCTATAGGGGTCTAGGGTTTAGATATCAGGGGGCTCAGGACTCGTTCGTTGCTGTTAAGGGCCGAAGCCTACATTCCTCTCTTTCATATTATTTCAGCCCTAATTTTTAATGGTTTTTGTCTACAGTTTTTTACGGGTGCCGACGAAAATATCAGGACTTTCTGCCGTAAAGGCTTCGGTGTTCGTCGGCAATGGGTTTGTTCCATTACCATTGCCGATGATCCAATCCGGACTCTCTGTTGTACCATCGATTTTTCGTCGGGGGCCTAAATAGTTACCAATAGGGTTTTGGGCTTCCTTATTATAGTTCTACTACAATAGACCCCAAAATCTCTATTCTATTCTTTAAGTCTTCTATAATTTATAGGATAACAGACACCAACAGCCCTATTCTATTCACGAAGGCCCTTATACTTATAGTAAAATGGACGCCAAGAGCCCTGTTCTATTCATTAAGGCCCCTATATCTCAGGCGAAGTTCTCTGCCGCCGTCTCGGCCTTGACCGCCGGCTTGCCTTTCGGCAAATGCAGCATTACACCCTTGGCATCCAGCTCCACAGAGCCGCCTGGAGCAGCTGGAGTGGGGTCTACTCTGGGTTCTGAAATACCCATAATATAGGGGCCTTAATAATTAGAATAGGGTTTGGGGGCCCAATATACTATAATTCTTATAGAGAACCCCCAAAATAGTATAATTGGTAATTATTGAGGCCCCTATATTCCTTTACTATGTTTTTTAGGACCTGTTCCTTAAAGGAAGCATTATGACATAAACGTTGATACTGTTTTATATTCGGTTACTTCAAAGCCCAGCTCATTGCGTCCCATGTCATAGGGTTTATAAGGCATCATACGGATTGAGGTCGGGTGTTGGGCTTGCTTGTAGCAATGTGGCACCTCAAGTTTTCATCAAGTTTAGAAGGCTTTTTCAGACTACTTTCCCAGACTCTTTCAGAAGTCCTCCACGTGTGGAACAACTCAAGTACCATAGCTACACTGACTTCCGTTAGGTTAGTTCCCCAATATCCAACAGGATGTTGGTGACCATTATATTTTTTTTATAAGCTCCCTTCTAGTAACCTTCTTGAGAACCCTTTAAAAGGAACCCTATCCGAACTATGGAGGCCCCTATATTCACGTGTTCGGGTGAAGGCTAAGCAGGCTTTGGGCCTTTCCGGCTAAAGAGTTTCATCGACTTCGGGAGCCCGACACGGAGTTCGAGTCTGGGATAATCCGATGTTCCCAGAGTAGCGAAACAAGGGTTTAGGGTTTAGATTAGGGTTTAGCATTTAGGCTTTAGTTTAGGGTTTAGGGTGCGAGCTGAGGGTATAGTAGGGCGCACAAGTTTCTCCATCCAGGTACATGAAGTCCTTGGTGGATGATGCCACCGCCAAGGGCGCGAAAGTCCTCAACGACCAGGGGGCCCACCTCGATCGATCCTTCCCTGCAAGGGTAGAACCCTAAACCCTAAACCCTAAACCCCCAACCCTAAGATTAAGAACAAGCTTAAACTCTCACTCCGAACGTCGTAGAAGTGTATTTTCCGGTTGCTTTTGTGCATCCTTGGTTTTTTTCCTCAGCAGCACGAGGTTGCTTAGTAGCTTCATTTCTGGGTTTGGCGAGGTTCTGCTGGGTTCTGGTGGAGGAACTGTCACTGTAACATTCAAGGGTTTTAAGATGTCGGAATTTGGAAAGCATCTGTGGTACTTCACGCAAAGTGTCACATCCAAAATTTAACCCTAGGTCCACACACCAAAACCCTGCGGGAAGCGTTGAAGTTCATGGGTGGTTCGCAAATTTGGAGGGTCCCTTTTCAGGCCCCCCCCAAAGAGGACCCTACAACCCTAAACCCTTAAACCCTAAACCCTACAAGTGGCCCTAATTTAGAGAACTACCCGCATACCTCTGATCCGACACCGAAGGTGTCATGCCTGAGCCGACGCCTTGCTTTTAGGGCCTTGAGGTTTCTGGGTTCATGTCAAAAAAGTCAGTTCAAGCTATCGCAGCATTGGGATCTATAGAAAAATATGGGTTCCTTGGTATGGGAACCTATAAATTAAACTTAGTTTCCTCCCTCTCATGGCAAGTTTCGCTGATCAGGTGTATTTCGCATTGAAGCATCCTCCCAGCTATTATGCAAGTTATTTCTTCGTTGAGGATGATATCTGGTACGGGCTCGGGGCGATGTGCTCTTCACGAAGTGGACGATGCATACTCCAATCTCAGATTGCACCACCATTACCTTGCACAGCCATCCTTGGATGCCTCACTTGCAGATGGATGCTTCTTGGAGTCTGCCCGCTGCCAGAGCCATGCAACCCACTTGATTGCCGTCTCCATGTTGGGCCTTCCTGTGGGGAATTTGCTCAGTAAGCTCTACGGCTTGGCTTTTTTTGAATAACCTTGGATACCTGATACGACTGCAGCTGGCGGTGCAGAATTGGATCCAGGACACAAGGGGCCCTAAAACAAAGCACTAAAACCCAAAACCGTAAGCCCCGAAACCAGAACCCATTTTATCGCTAAAGCCCTGAAAACGGCAACCCGAAACATCGAATCGTCTACAAGAGTCTAGAAATATGATGGTGAACGAACCTATACCTTCAACCCCAAACCGCGCAAACCCTAAGCGCCAAGCCTTACATAAGCCTAGGGCACCTTGCCCCCATGCCCTGAACAATAATTCACCCGAGACAAAAGAAGACGTTTTCACGTTTCAAGGCTTCAGATTGTTTTGTGGGAGGCCGAAGGAGCCACTGATGCTCAAATGGGTTTAAGCGTTTAGGGCTTTTCAGGGTTTAGGGTGTGCTTGGTTTAGGGTTTAGTGTTTACTTGGACCCCAAATAACCTACTTGTTTGAGGACCTGTACAAGAAAATCATAATGGGTACAGGGTCCAGGTGGGTTTACAGCGTTGAGGGCCTTGTTGATACAGCCTGTCGAACAGCTGAGGCACACTCTTCTTCCCCGCTGTGGTTTACCCTGTCAAGGAGGACTCCAGCACCCATAACTCTAGGGGTGCCTTTAGGGTTTCGGGCTTAGGGCCATACCCCGAGAGATAGTAGCACCCAGCATGACGGACTCCTAATTTAGAAATTCTACCATGTAGGTACTTAGGACCCCTGGGTGTACGATGCCTCAAAAACCTACTCTGCCCAGTATCACAGAACCACAGCACAAGATATCCCAGAGGCTGGTCTCTGAGCCTTAACGTATTTAAGGACCGTTATTTCCAGGATTTTCCGACTGCAAGGCCGCACCCTACATTCGGCAGGCTCCTGGGTGCCACCTCTAGAATCAAGAAAACTTGGCGGTCTAACTATGTTAATTTTGCCGGAAAGGCCATCAGCTGAGTTTCAGAGACAAAGACACCCAGGATTTCCAGAGCCTACATAGTACGATCTAGCACACAACCCCACTTTCCCGAACCCCCCCGAGTGACCCAGTGCGCAGAGTGTCTTTAGGTTCGGAACCCACAACCCTAAACCCAACCCTAAACCTTAAAGTCCTTAGAGGAACATTCACAGCAAAGAAAACCACCAACCCAAAACCCAATAAAGCCTAAATCGTTACAGAACCCTGTGAGGGACTCTTAAAGTCCTCCTGAGTGCAACCTTTAACTTCCCTAAACCCCTAACCCCTAAACCCTATAAACTCTATTTAGGGTTTAGGGTTTAGGGTTTCTAGGTAAACTCTAAACTCAAGGCGTAGGCCGCCCACCTACAGTGGGTGGGCGGCGCTTAAGGCCCTCGACCGATTGCGAACGCCGACTTGTAGTACTACCCATGTTGTACCCGGGACCGGAACACGTTCTCCCCGGGACCGGTGCTGGTCCCTTCCCTAAACCCTGCTTGGAAGTTCATGGGTAGTTATAATGTATAAGTGGGGCTACAAACCTCCAAGTAAACTCTAAACCCTACTTACAGGATCATGGGACTTAGTAAGTAGGTTATAATTGGGGTTATAAGTCCCCTAAGTAGGGTTATCTTAACCATAAGCTACTTATAACCTTACTTACTAAGTCCCATGGTCCTCTAAGTAAGCCCTAAACCCTAAACCTTAAACCCTAAACCCTAAAACCCTAAAACCCTAAACCCTAAACTCTAAACTCTAAACCCTAAGCCCTAAAGACCGCAGGACATGGAGCTTTGGCATGCTGAGCAGTTCGGCCCGGTCATCCCGATCGCTCCCTACCAGGCACAGGAGAAGGGACTTGGGTTTTAGAGTTTAGAGTTTAGGGTTCAGGGTTTAGGGTTTTAGGACGATTTCACGGCTTACCTGGACCCCAAAAGTATGTAGAATAATGGCCTGTTATAGGTTCTGGGAGATTGTTTTACCTGTTTTTTCGGGGTTTAGATAGGGTTTAGTGCTTCGGGAGTTGTAGTGTTTGGGGTTAAGGGCTTGCGCTTCAGGGTCCAGGGTTTGGGGGTAAGAGTCCCGAGGACGACCATGAGGTTCTTGGGTTCAGGATGGCAGTAACGTAGGCTAGTCTGCGGGGCAGTATATGGGTGGTTGTCAAAATTAGGGTCCCTTTTTGGGTCCCTAATATAATACGGCACCTATTATTTAGGGTACCCCAAAAAGGACCATAATTTTTGACAACCACCCATATGATGATGAGGTCTGTGGACCCTCAGGGTAAGGGCTCATAGGTAGAGCTCCAGGGTTTCGCACTCGGGGTCTGAAGGCTTTCTGCGCCGGGCAAGTTTACGGCGGAAGGGTTTAGGGTTTGCCTTTTCACCTACCAAAACCTACGTTTTGCCGGCTCTTATTATAAGCCTTAATATGGAATTTATAGTGGCCTTACAAAAAGTAAGTTCTTGTAGGTTAAGGTAGGGTCTACGCTGTTCAAAGCTATTGAGAGTAGCTGGTTTACAGCAGCCAAAGCTTGCAGACGAAGGGCAGAAGAAGACTAATATAGGGGCCTTAATAATTAGAACAGGGTTTGGGGGCCCATCATACTATAATTATAGTTAATAAGGGGCCCCCCCCCCAAAAAAAATAGTCTAGGTAATTATTAAGGCCCCCAATATAGAACCCTTATAGTAGTAGCCCTTATATGCTTTTGAAGGACCCCTTAAGGATCCCTTTAAAAGGAACCCACACCCCCCAAATAGTATAGGTAATTATCAAGGCCCCTTGTACTAAACCCCCCATAATACCCCTTATAGTAATCCTTATAGACCCCTTTGAAAGGAACCCTTTAAAGGAACCCCCAAAATAGTAAACCCTACTCTAGTTATTAAGTCCCCTATATTGAGGCCATCTCCGAGCCGATCGCCTGGCTGGTGGCTGAGCTGCGATAGCTTGGGGGTGTTTTTTTAAGGGGCGCTATAAGGGGTATGCTATAAGGGGGTTCGATAAGGGGTAGTATAAGGGAAGGGTTCGATGAGGCTTCTTAGTAGTAGGGAAGGTAACTTTCACCTTTTTTGGGGTTCTATAGTCCCTAGCTTCACCCTAAACCCTAAACCGCTACTTGGAGGTTGATGGGTAGTTATAAGTAAGGTAACTAGAGCTAGGACCCACATTAGGGGAACCTGTGGCTGAAATGATTACTAATATTATTCCTTGGGGCTCCCCATTATCTTTGTCATAGTTGGGAAACATTTTACATTTTTATGGGTACTTAAAGCCAATAAGGAATAAAAAATAAATTTTTCATCCTGTCCCAACCATGAACTAGTTGTAAATATACTATAGTACACAGCAAAACCTATTCTAATTATTAGAGGCCCCTACAACACTCCAACAATGTAGGATACATGGTTTCAGTCGCTGGCTTGCTGCTGGACTTGAGGGTTTATGGTTGTGGGGTTTTGGGGTTTTAGTGTAGGGTTTTTGGGTTTTGGGGTTTTAGGGTTTGGGTGTCTAGGGGTTTAGGGGTTTAAGGTTTAGGGGTGTAGGGTTTACGGACTAAACTCAAAGCTGTAATACCCGGAACCCACAACCCTCAATCTCTACTTCGTAATTCCCGAATACCCCAAGCCCATCTAAGCCCCAGACCCCAGACCCAGCTCTAAAGGTTGTTTTCTAGGTCCAAAGGAATGGTCAAAGGCGTCTCTCTAACGCTCAAAATCCTATTCTAATCATTAATGCCCGTATATAATTTGGATTTCTAGTTTCGTGCGGAGGGCTAAAGAGCTGAGAAGGACGGCATTCTTATCCTGGGTTTGGAGTACCATACTTTGATACTTTTTTTGGACCTGCTCCTAAGGAACCATTATGAACAAAGTCGATACTTTCTTCTCCCTGGCTACGTACTTCAAAGTGTAGCGAGTCTAGTTATCATAAGGACATTAAGAGGGATCAAATTTTGGAGAGCCGTTGTGAGCAACAGGCAATGTCAAGGGTAATTCATTTGACCGTCTGGGGGAGGGACATAGAATTCTGTACAGGGAGCATGTCAACAGTTTTGGTGGTCCGAATTAGGATCCTAGCCCTAAACCCCTGGCCCAAACCCTAAACCGTCGATAAGCCGGGTGTGCCCAACGCGTAGGGAGGTTTCATCTTAAGGTGCCGCAACCCCTCAACCCAGACCCCCGGGAGGATCTAAAAAGTTGATCCCCTAATTTGGGACCCTAGCTACTAAAGGGTACTTTATAGGAACCCTTAAGGGATCTACTTTTTGGATCCTCCCGGGGGTCTGGGAAGCCAAAGGCGCGAACCCACATGCAGCTCCAACCGGCCATGGTCGGTATTAGCCGACAGAATCGTGACGGCAGTGGTATTAACCCCGTGGATGTCCACGACTTACTAGGGGATATCGTGTCCGCTGGATGGCTTGATGCCAGAGTACAAGCAATCGCTCATGAACCAAGTGGACAGGAGGANGACGGCAGTGGTATTAACCCCGTGGATGTCCACGACTTACTAGGGGATATCGTGTCCGCTGGATGGCTTGATGCCAGAGTACAAGCAATCGCTCATGAACCAAGTGGACAGGAGGACATTGGAATGTCCGTCTGTTCGAAAGCATGCATAGCCGGTGTGGGCCCATCGAGCCCACAATGATCAAGGCACTTTCCCTCGCGGGTTCACATACCAACTCAGTCCTTCGTTGTTTCCACTATGAGGTCATGCATGAAGGAGACGACGTTGTTTGCCATGAAGGCCGGCTCAGCATGGAGCTGCTTCGGTGCCACGATCCGGAGTTCGCGAGGGCGGCTCGCGAAGGAGTGGTTTGGAAGATTTTGTCACGACACGTCGCTGCCCAGCTGCCGCAACTACTCGGTCTAGTCCAAAGAATGGGCAATGCGACCCTTCACCGTGGGGAACACGAATTGCAGCTGATGAGGCGGCTGCATCAGACTTGGGTCAAGATGAGCTCTCAGGGTGTTGAGGACTTCCTGGCCCTGAAGAACAAAGTAACCACGGGGGCAAGCCGGGATCAATATTGTTCAGGCTTTAGGGTTTAGGGATTAGGGATTAGGGATTTAGGGATTTAGGGATTTAGGGTTTTGGGGTTTAGGGTTTGGGGTTTAGGGTTTAGGGTTTAGGGTTTGCGGCTTAGGGTTGATTTAGGGTTCGGGTTTAGGGTGTCCACGGTTGATGAGTTGTTTAGCCCTTTTGCCTGAACAAACTTTGGCTCAGGGATTCATGGTTTTGTTTTCGGGATTAGGGTTTAGTCTTTAGGATTTAGCTTTCGAATTTAGGGTGCAGGGCTCCTCAAAGTGATCCTTCAAGGGTTCCTTTCTGGGCGCCCCGGCAAGGAGAAGATGCACTTCGGCCAGCAGTCTGCCATTTTCACGGCGCAGGAGTCGCTGAAGTTTTGGGTCCTCCCCAGAGAGCACGATATCCAGGGTGTTATAGGGCTCCGTAGGTGTTATTATTGCGCAATAAGCCATAAACATGTGGGGGTTGATCAAAATTATGGGTCCCTTTTGGTCCCCTAGGCTATAAGGAATATACTATAATACAGACCCCAATAATTTTGATCAACCCCCATGTATAGGTGCCTCAACGTCATGATTTCTGTTGTTTCAAGGTATCTCCCTTAGTTAGGGGGATCTTGGAGTTTGTCACCTTCACCTTGAACCCTAAAACTTAGTGAAAGAGCCACTACACCTTAAAAAAAAAAAACTTAGTGAACTGAGGCTTTCGAACCTGCAGATCGAAAAAGGGCCCTTAAAAAAAATAACTTACTTAAACGAAGATGTTTAAATGCCAACTTCGAGCCCCAAACTCCTAAACCCTCCCTAGGACCCAGATCATACACCCAAGCATGAAAACTGTACTGCAAGGGCCTAATAATTACCAATACTTCCTTACTAATTATAGTGTAATCAGCAATGGGTCCCAAAACGAAAGGCCCCTATATTAGCCCTTTAACGCCTTAGCCGCATGTGAGGATGCCTCGAAGCCGCACGCCGACCTCGCTGAGCTGCTGGATATCTGCGCCTTGAACCTTGCCGGAACTGGCGGGATCTATTAGGGTTCCTTTGGAGGGATCTATCAGGGGCCCTGTAAAGGGATCTATAGGGTTTAGGGGTTTAGGGTTTACGTGCATTAGGGTTTTGGGCTTTGAGGGTTTCGAATTTAGCCTTGAACCTTGCCGGAACTCACTGGAAGGGTCCAAAGAACCCAAGAATTAGGTACTCGGGTTGAGGATAGTGGCTATGTAATGTAGGTTACTATTTTGGAGAGTATATGATATTCAAGTACTTGGACCCATAGGGTCTCTGGAAGGGCTTGGAGTTTCGGTTTTTAGGCTTTGAGGCTTTCGAGTTGATGGTTTAGTTTAGGGTTGATGGGAGGGCCCATCGTCTGAATTGATGTTAAGGGCTTACATCAGGGTTTAGCATTTAGAGTGTATTGGGTTTAAAGCTTCGGGCTTAGGCTTCGGATGCAGGGTTCACGGCTTAAGCCTCAAATCCCCAAGCCATAATACGCCCCGATCGCCCCTCTTTGACGGGACGTGAAACGTATAACTTGGGTTGCAGAGTGCGGTATTTAAATTTTGTTATTAGGATTTAGGGGTTGTAGTCTCGGAGACATCTTTCCTGAAATGGAGTGAGGATGGAGAAGGGATGTTAGGCAAACACAGCATCAGCTTAACGGTCTTGATCTCGGGGTTCGTGGTTTCAGTCTGGTTAAGGCGTCACGGTTGGATAGGATACAGGATTTACGTTCTAGGAGTACCCTAGAACCCTCATTCGTCTACTCCTTGCACGTTCAAATCTACGCCTTCAGCGTCTACACCAATTCTCGAACGCGTAGCTCTGACTAAGAAACAGTTGAGTAAAGGGCTCATTGGGCCATGGAGGTTTTGGGCTTCGTGTTTCGTTTGTGTTTGGTTTTCAGCTGGGTGTTATGGAGTTGCATGGAGGGAGCCTGACAAAATCAAGTAGGTACACCTTAAAAATGTTCATAATGTAGGAACCTGATTAAGAAACCCTGGGCCTATAACCCCAAAATAGTAGGATTCATATAAGGAACCCTAATAAAGGCCCAAGGTTTCTTAATCAGGCTCCTACATTAACATGCAGCCTACCTCAAGGGGCAGGGGACTTAGTAAGAGTTATAAGTGGCTCAAAATGGAGTTACCCTAATTATAACCCTACATATAACCAACTTACTAAGTCCCCTGCCCCTTCAAGTAGGGGTCCAACGAGGTTTCAAAACAGTAGACAGCTTGTGGGACCTTGAGTGGTTTTCAGCAGACAGCACCCCGCGACGCGGTTCTACTGTAGCTACTCAGGCCTGTTATGAGTCTGAGGAATTTTCGGCTTGCGTCGGTCAGCCCACAGTTTTGATAACAATTGTAATTACAAGGACAAGGAGAAGGTTTCTTTCATTATATCTAACGTAATATTTCAGTATATCTGAAGTAACAAGAATAGCAATAAAACTAGAGTAGTAGCAATACTAATTACAATTGTAAGGAGCCCGAAAAACTGGAATCATCAGCTGATGCCACAAACTCGTGATGTCTCAGGAACACGTGCCGTGTGAACTTGAATGCACAGTGCCCCTCGGCCGGTCACTGATTGTTGCTTTCACTCCGGGCCTTACCTGGCCGTACCTGCAGCCTAAAAAACAGACCTTGTTTAAGGAATTGTGTTCGGAAATCAGTGTTAGAGGGGTTTCGGGCATCTGATCTTTTGAACTTATTTCGGCGCGCACTGCCCTTTGTCTGCTATGCTTGGTATCCATAGTGCAGGGACCGGTGTGCAAAGCTTAGTTTCGTCGATCCGGGTGAGGGCGATGATGATGATGATGTTTCTAAAGATGATGACTCGTAGTAGTGCTGCTTGCCTGTTTTGCATTACCATCCATGAAAAACGTAGCTATGGCAAGCAGTCCAGTACGATCGTTTTAACCAACACTGGCGTCGCCACCGGTACCGCCACCACCATCCTCATCATCATCATCAACATCATCGACGTCGTCATGATAACCATCATTACCCTCTTTATCGTCAGCATCATCATCATCACCATCATCACCATCTCATTATTTTCTTACTCCTGGTTATCATCGGGGTGATCCACTTCATCCTTGTATTGTTCTCATCAGCCCGAGCAGTATCACCGCAAATTCTGGGAAGATTCTCCGCGCTATCGACACTCTCATGAGCGCAGTGCTGGATGGACAATACTCGTAGTAGTTGAGTAGCTGACCTTTAACCTTTTGGGATCTATATATCCCTACCACAATGGAAAAAGGTTACACATTTTTGGGCTAATGTAGGAACCTGATCAAAAAACCCTGGCTCAAGCCCGAAATAGTAGGATCCAATTTAAGAGCTCTAATAAAGGCCCAAGGTTTCTTAATCAGGTGACCCCTTCTTTTAGGGTTTAGGGTTTAGGGCTTTACAGGGGCTTAGGGCTCTAGGGGTTTGGGATTTAGGGTTTAGGGCTTTAGGTTTTCAGGGGTTCAGGATCATGCAGGGCGTCTTTGTCCAGTTCAGGGTTTCAGGATTTTTGATTTGGAGAATATTGCTGAGTTCAGGGTTTTCGGGCTTTGTGCGAAGCCCTGGCTTAGGCCAAAGAGGCTCCAAGCCTTAAACCAAACACCCTGAACCCAAAACTAACCCAAACCCAACAGCACCCTAGAAGCCCCTCGAGATGATCCCTAGACCCTGAATGACAGGATCTTTAGGACAGGCGGGTTCAAGAGGGGGTATATAAGCCAAATTCCCCTTAGTGTCCCCAGTGCTCCCAAAGGCTCCCTAAGGTTCACTAGTACCCTCTCCCCTTAGAACCCCCTCCCGCCGTGAGGATCCCATAAGTAAACCTAAGGACCTTGGTATAAGTATTGCAGACTGTGCCCCAAACCCCGTTCTGATTATTAAGGCCCCTATATTACCCCAAAAGCCTTAGAGGAACCCATAGAGGGACCCTTAAAGGAACCCTTGAAGGATCCCTTAAAGGAACCCCTAGAGGGACCCTTAAGGGAACCCTGAGAGGGAAGACCCCGAGGCCTTAAGCCCGAAACCCCCACCCAGAGACTTCGAGAGCCCTCAATTAAGGAATATACCATGAATTATAGTAGGATCCCTTATGAATTGAGGTATATTCCTTTGTTCCCTTCTGGCACCCTTATAGACTTAGAGATCCCTTTAAGGAACCCTTTAAGGAACCCTTTAAGATATATTCCTTAATTCAGGGATATTGGAGTCTCTGGGCAGCCCCAGCCAAGGCCAACGAGGTCCGGACGCGTATCCTTTCGCTGGTCGTCGCTCCTCCGCCATGGGCACGATCTCCGTGCAGGAGGTCCTACGAGATTCTTGGCTGTGATCTAGAAGGCTACAAGGTCTTTCTGTCTTTCTTCTTAAGATTTAACAAGGGCATATAGAGTTTTATGAAGTCCTTTTTTTTGGTTCCTTGTCTCAGATCAAACCCCCTCGCCCCCCCAAAGGCGGTAAGCGTCGAGACCATGGTGGCCAGCAAGAAGCCGGAGGCCATCGCCCGCGCCTGCGAAGGATCCACGGCTCCTCGGCTGGGAGTTCGGATGCTACTGTTTAGGGGTTTAGGGTTTAGGCTTAAGGGCTTTAGGGATTTAGGGATTTAGGGTTTGGGGTTCAGGGGTTTAGGGTTTAGAGTTTAGGGGCTTAGGGTTTAGGGTTTAGGGTTGATGATTTAAGTCCAAGGGTTCCTTGAAACGGATCTATAAGGGTACCTTTAATGGGTTCCTTTAAGAGATCTATAGGGTTTGGGGTTTAGGGTTTAGATTGATGATACAAGCCCTTCAGTACCCATAAGAAAGAATATACCATGATTCCCATAGTGTAGAGTCCTTAAGGTAATGCAAATATCATCAACAGTAGGTTTTAGATTTGGTTGTGAAGGTTTAATGGGATTCAGTTGGTGTCAATGGGCGTTGTATGGTGTTCTACAGGATTCTTACAGGTTTGTTTTGTTCTTTATGTGGTTTTATGCTATGTTATCTGGTTGTTGAGGGGGTTCGATAGGGTTGCATATAGGGGTCTGAACAAGTACTACTACTACATACTAATTTCTTATCATTTCTTACTATAGCTGTAGCATAAAGCTCCCCAGAATCCTGGTCTGCCCTTTTTATAGTAGGCACCTATATCAACTAAGGTCCTTGTTAAAAAGTTTTTTACTCGGGGTTGAGAGCTTCCAAAAGAGACCAATGCCCCTTATGTACGGAACATTGCTAAATCACAGTATTGAGACTTCTATAGTTGAAGGCCTATTCCTCCAAAGAGACCTATAAAAATCCTTTAAACTCTGATCAAAGCCTGAAACGGACCCCAAACCCTAATTTAAGGTCTATTCAATTCCTCAATCAGGGGCATGGGGCTCCGTGTGTTGAGGGCAGTCCTTGTCCAAGGGTTTAGGGTTTAGGTTTTAGGGGGTTAGGGTTTATTTGGGCTTTCTGGTCTGGACTTCGGAGTCTAAGGTCGAGGTCGAAGTATCTTTTCCAATCAGTGTTCCAGTAGCGCCACACTTAATGCAGGTCTTCTCTAATATATCGCATCACAAATTCAAACTATTGATTGAATCCCCTATACTAAACCCTGGATTAGCGCTTTTCGACCTCCTGTTTGAGAGCCATTTCAAAAGGAACCCTACTTTAATTATTAAGGCTCCGCTTGTAACAAGATCCCACAAAACCCATCTAGAACCCCTAGAGGAATCTTACAATTCCCTCAAGTAGGAACCCTGTTTGAAGTACTATAGAGACTAAATAATTACCAATACTACTTTAAAATTGCGGGTTTCTTATTTTAAGTATAACATAATGGGCCCCAAAACCTTATTCTAACTATCAAGGCCCTATATTTTCTGTTGCAGCCCGGGATGGTAGCCGGCCTCCAGCCGCAGCAGCCAGCAATGGCGAGGGAGCTTCTGGACGAAGTGTTTACTTGGAGGGTCTTTAGGGGACTTAGTAAGTAGGTAGTAAGTAGACTTGTAAGTACCCTAAAAGGGACCCTAATTGGGGTTATGGTACTTATAAGTCCCTAAAATAACCAGTTACTAAGTCCCCCGACCCTCCAANGACTTAGTAAGTAGGTAGTAAGTAGACTTGTAAGTACCCTAAAAGGGACCCTAATTGGGGTTATGGTACTTATAAGTCCCTAAAATAACCAGTTACTAAGTCCCCCGACCCTCCAAGTAGGGTTTACAGAGGCTCCGCAGTGGAAGGACGGCAGCCAGCAAAGGCCAGACGACGACAGGAACTGGCGGAGCCAGGGAAGTCCTCATCGAAGAAGACGCCATGCTTGCATGCCCGCACTTCGACGAAGATGGAGAGGATTCCTGGATCCGGCCTCCACAATCGGGCTCCAGAAATTGCACTGTCGCGAGAGACTTTCGCAAATGCACAATTCTACAGCAAACCCTGAACCCTAAACCCCACAGGGCCTCAGGGGGTTTTCCAGGTTAGGGTTAATTCGGACGGGTACTGTCAGTCCAACAGAGCTCCCAACGACAGGCTCATCCTAGTACAGGAATTCCCGCTGTACCTGCAGTTGGAAAAGGGCCCATAACCCTGTAATTCCCTTAAGCAGGAACTTTGCTTTAATTCTAAGGCCCCGTGGATCAGCTCTGCCGGGCTTCGGGTTCATGGTGTCGGGTTTGAGCTCGACGAGTGAATAGGTTTTAGGATTTAGGGTTAAGGTTTAGGATTTAGTGCTTTTGATAGTTATCAGCACCAGTACGATGCGTAACGTAGACCCCTCATTAAAAATACACACACACACACACACACACACACGAAAAACACACCCACACACACACACACACACGCGACACAAACACACACACACACAGACACACACACACACACTTAATGACTTTCGGCGCAGCTTCTACCATTGGTATCCTCTTAGATTATCATCATTGTTAAGGGAGTGGAAGTTTATAATGAGGGCGTGTGCTGTATGCATGGTTGGGTGCAATCGTTTTTCGCTGTACGATGCTTTTGCTCTTACAAGACTCGAAAGGGTTTGTGTAGGGATGCAGGACTTACGGCGTCGTATGGTCAAGAGTTTGGATGTAAGGGATCCAGGGTGAGGCTTGAATATAAATCCGCAAACCTTGAACCCTAACACCTGAACCTGAACCCCAAACCTTAACCCCTACCCCCTAACCCCGCCCATCCCTGCCCCCCCACCCTACACTGCGAAGCCTAAACCCAACAGCCGGAACCCTAAACCCTAAACCCGGAACCCTAAAGCCTAAACCTT
>BGNK01002836.1:36326-90125 GCA_003297005.1 Symbiodinium sp. clade A Y106
CCCCCCCCCACCCGTGCACATGGATCCTGGGGTTGGTTCAGCGTCCTTACTTATACACTTTACACTTTTTGGGATAATATCACCCACTATAGAACTAAAAGTGTACACTTTTGGGGGCTTATGAACTCAGCAACTAAGTTTATGCCGCTCGGGTTCCGGATTATGTCGGTGGGCTACAGGGACGTGGGTTTGGGGTAGCGCAGGAAGACTCTGGACTAAGTCCTTCGACAAGTTCAGGATTATGTTGTGAATGCAGGGGTTAGGACGGTTAGGGCCGGATTTGATTTTTACAGCTGGTTCCGAGTGGAATTCGTCGCAATAATGACATGCCCTTGCTGCCAAGGTCTTCCCACTCATCGAGTTTGCGGACGATGTGCCTGCCAATTCGTCGAATAGCTCGTGTAGGTGCATGTAAAGAGTGCGCCACCAACCCACTTAAACCCTAAACCGAGAGACCTTAAACCACTCACCCCATTTCTCTGAGCCGAAGCCCTAAATGCAAGCCCTACACCTGAAGACTTGGTTCGCGCCATTCTCTCATCCTCAAACCCTAAACCCCTTAACCCCCAAACCCTACACTCGAACCCTAAACAAAACAAGTGTTCGGCCGTTTCTGGCCCCGCTTGCGAAGCCGTCAGCCGGAACAAAGGGCCGGCGATCCGAAGGATCCAAGTCAGATACGAAGCCCGCCCAACCTTTGCATGTACGTGTATGTATACACTGTATAATGATCAGCTTATATGTATATATACACACAGACAAACAAACACACACATAAATACTTATTTCCATACATACCTACCGACCTACGTACATACAAGCATACATACGTACATACATACATACATACATACCTACGTACATACATACATACATAGATGTACATGCGTACCGATGCATCTAGCGGAACAGGGTGAATGCCGTATATGATCTCCTCAAGTGGTGGGCGTTTCGTTGTGTTTTTTTAGGACCGTCCTGCTTCTATGGCGATTTCGCCTAAACCCTAAACCCTAAACCCTAAACCCTAAACCCTAAACCCTAAAACCCTAAACCCTAAACCCTAAACCCTAAAACCCTAAACCCTAAAACCCTAAACCCTAAAACCCCTTAACCCCCAAGCCCCGAACCCTAGCAGCTAGGGTTCGGGGCTTGGGGGTTTAGGGTTCAGGGCTTGCTTAGGGTTCTAGTAGAGCTTAACACCCAGGCAGTAGGTCTTAAAACCCTGAACCCTGAATCCGAGTTTAACCTTCAATCGCCGAGCCAATCACTCTAAAACGTGAGATCAAATCTACAAGAACCTACCTACACGCCACTTCCACTACCCTTTATTGTAGCCCCTAATTACCTCTTAATGGGAAGTTATTCGAGCCCTTCAAAGGGTACTCTTGGGGGGTCCCGGTAGTCCCGAAACCTTGACACCCTAGACCGTGACTTGGACGCTTCGGGTCATCATCGAAGGAATTCGCATGGATTTTCCCTGCTGTTTTCTATGCCCAGACTCCTCCGAAGCCGAGATTTGTGCATTCTACCAGCGAACATGGCAGTTTCTCAGCCGCAAGCAAACTCCATGTTTCGTGGTTTGTGCTGGGGTTGGCTTGCCGACCCCTTGCGCAGCATTCTGCTTGAAGTTTGTCGAGCAGACCGGTAGCACATCCGCAGGATCTCCAGCCGAAAAACCTTGATCATAAATCCGAAAATCTCACCCCTAAACCATCCTGAACCGTAAATCCCTTTCAAGTCTGCGAGTGGCAATAATACTTAGTAGAAGTCGAGTAGGTGCCCTTTAGCCTTTTCATGGGGAGGGGGTTGAGGGTTAGGATGTTTGAGGGGTGGCACATGCCCTATCTAATCTTGAACGGTAATTCTTCAGCCCCCTTAGAAAACTGGACAGCTAAGAACCTGGTCCGAAGGACGGAGACTTGTGATTTTCAGCTCCACACTTGAAGTATCCATGCTGGGAAGGAGTAGTGTTTTATGCTGTAGGATTCTTAGATTTGAAGTTTATAGGGTTTAGGGTGGCTTTGTAGGGAAGGTGTTGTGCCTAAACCCTAAACCCTAAACCCTAAACCGTGGCAGCCTGGTGTCTTGGCTGAGATCCCCTCGATGGACTGCAAACTTTTCAGGCCAAACCTCCCTCAGAGCCCCCAGCCATGCCCTGCAGAAAAACGGAGAGTGGTTGTTGCCCTTGATGCTTGCCTTAAATGTGTGGAGGTGAAGACCTTGCATAGCCCAGATTCGCCACATAAACCCTAAACCTATCTAAACCCTCTAGGCTACAACTGAACCCTCAAATGAACCTCAAAAGCCTGATAGAACCCTAGAGTTGTATAGAACCCTCAATAAAAGGAGCCATGTTTGAACTCAAAGCCCCAAACCGTGAACCCGTAACTTAAAGAATTCCCACATCTCGTCCATCTCGGATGCCAGGGCCCGCTAGCTTCTCGTGGGCCCGCGGCGTACGTGGAGATGAAGGCGCCGCGGCTGAGAGCTTAGAGTTCAGGGGTGCAGGGTTTAGCGGGCTTAGGATCTAGAGGTGTAGTTTTGGGTTGAAGGATTTAGGGTTTAGGGGTTAGGGTTTAATTGGGACGCTTTAGGGTTTAGGTTGGGGTTTGGGGGTGTAGTATTGGTTAAGGGATTAGGGGTTTAGGTGTTCGGTTAGGGTTTAGCAGGGTTCATGGCTTTAGGTTCGGGGGGGCACCCTAAACCCTAAACCTGATACCGAAGACTGTTTAGGACTTCTCACGTGGAAGTGAAGGTTCCAGAGTTCGAACTGCGACGATTGGGCTAAATGTCGGCGGACCTTTAACCGTATATAGGAGTTTCCGAAAATTAGGGGTACTTCATGTTGGGGTCTTTATAACAAGGATCCTACTATTAGGGTACTATATTAGGGTCCCCTATTTTCGGAAGCTCCCATATCCTCCCAAGGCTCACCTTGCTTAGGTGGCTGAGACCGAAATTCTTACGACACAGTTCCAATCTTAAAGCCAAAAACCCTCTTCCCTGACCCCAGAAGCCAAAGCCAGCAGACGCCTTCATTCAGGAATATACTTCAAACCCTAGAGGCTCCATATATACTACCATTATGGAATTAGGTCCCCAAAGCCATAATATGGATGGTCTTTGGGGCCCTAATTCCATAATGGTACTATATATGGAGCCTCTGGGAACCATAGTCATAAGGCCCTCATATTTTCAGGTATATTCGTTACCCTAAACCCTAAACCCTAAACCCTAAATATCCCAAAGGGTATTGGGCTCTTTGGGATATTCTGGTTTAGATCTCAGATCTTGGGCCTCTGGCTTTCGGATTGCTGGCTGTACCAACTACACTAAATGGGAGTTTCCGAAAATAGGGGAGCCTTAAAGGGATCTATGAGGGTTCCTTTAAGGGTTCCTTTATAGGGAATCTATAAGGGATCTGTAGGGTTTAGGGTTTAGGGTATGGGAGTTTCCGAAAATAGGGGACCCTAATATAGTACCCTAAATAGTAGGATCCTTATTATAAGGACCCCAAAGTAAGGTACCCCTAATTTTCGGAAACTCTAAACTCTCATAGAGCCCTTTAAAGGAACCCTTATAGTACCCTTATAGTAACCCTTTAAAGGAACCCTTAGGTACCCCTCCTAAATAGTGGGTTATGGTCCCTCTATATAGGGTGCAATGCCTATTAGGCAGTAGGTCTTGGGATCTCCAGGTAGGTGTTTGGGGTTTGGGGTTTAGGGTTTAGGGTTTTAGGATAAATGGTTCAGAGTTTAGGACTCTGCAACTGAACTATCGAGACTCCCTGGTTAAGGTGTGAGGGTTCAACCCCACACTCCGAAAACCACCGTTTAGTGTTTCGGGTCTAGGGCAGCGAGCCCTGAACCCTATGCCTAAACCCGAAGCCCTAAACTCCCTGACCCGAACCCTAGACCCCTGCTTGGAGGGTCGGGGGACTTAGTAACTAGCTACCCTATCCATCAGCCACAGAGAAAACCGGGATCCACATGGTAATTTCCAGCGAAATGCGACCTATGGTTATTTTCCTGCGAAACCACATGCTTGAATGTGCATCCAAAAATCCAGCGNCAAAAACCCAGCGAAACCTGTTAGAGAAACCCAGCGAAACAGGAGGACACACAGATTGGGTTCAGGGTTGGGAGGTTTCAAGGATTCACAGGTCTTCACAGGTTTTCACAGGTTTTCACAGGTCTTCACAGGTTTTCACAGGTTTTCACAGGTCTTCACAGGTCTTCACAGGTCTTCACAGGTTTTCACAAGTTTTCACAGGTTTTCACAGGTCTTCACAGGTCTTCACAGGTCTTCACAGGTTTTCACAGGTTTTCAAAGGGCATTCAAAATATTGAAAACCCAGCGACAGCCATTCAAAACTCAGCGAAAAGGACATTGAAAACCCAGCGAAAAGGACATTAAAAACCCAGCGAGGAACCCATAGGCCTCCATGGCATGAAGTTGTGGAATCGATGGAAACTTTCCAGCGCAATGGAAACTTTCCAGCGGAGCAAGTTCACATGGTAGTTTCCAGCGAAAGTGCTAGGTTTTTCCAGTGGTCGATGGTTANATGAAGTTGTGGAATCGATGGAAACTTTCCAGCGCAATGGAAACTTTCCAGCGGAGCAAGTTCACATGGTAGTTTCCAGCGAAAGTGCTAGGTTTTTCCAGTGGTCGATGGTTAGGGTACTTTATAGGCTTATAAGTATCATAATCCCAATTAAGGTCCCTTTCAAGGTACTTATGAGTCTACTTACTATCTACTTACTAAGTCCCCCGACCCTAAGTAAGCCCTAGACCCTAGCCTAAGCTCCACTTGGCTCAACCATGTCCGCAGGTTCAGCTGCTTCTGAGCTACCTCATCGCTTTGACCTACTACCTGCTCTTGAAGGTCAAAGGTGCCTTTGTCTATAGCCTCCTTAGGAATTATTTTTCTTATTTTGTTCACATAAAACTCAAGAGAATAGTAAACAAAATACCTTGGTTAGTATGGTTCCAAGGGGTGTATAGTTGTAGGCTTTCAGTCTTGAGCGTTGAGCACTGCAGGGCCCTGAACCCTAAACCCCAGACCCTAGAGTTTTGGGAGTTTCCGAATATAGGGGACCCTACTATAGTACCCTAAGTAGTAGGATCCTTATTATAAGGACCCCAAAATAAGGTACCCCTAATTTTCGGAAACTCCCTTTTGGATTCAGGACTTGAAGATCCAGACTTTCGGGTTGAGGAACTACACATTTGCAGGCTTGGGGTTAAGCGGCTCTGTTTCAGGGTGTTGGGGTTCTGTCCTGAACGCGTTGGAGTCTAGCAGGGCCTTTGTGTTAGGTAAACTTGCAGGGGTTCGTCGGTAATCGCACGAATTGCCCTGAACCCTGAAAGCCTTTCAACTCCACACAAACCCTTTGTGAACCCCTACAGGCCCTACAAATCCTAAGGAACTCTATAAAGCCCCTAAACCCTTAACCCTAAAGACCTTTCATCCCTACCAAAAATTCTGCTTTGCAAAGCCCTATAAAGCACCATTTCACTCTACAAAGCCTCATAAACCCTCGACACTAAGCGCTAAACTCACGTGCGGAGGTGTACCAGTCCAGTCCCATCCGGTCGTGTCCACGCCTCGGCCCGCTCGTAGACTTCAAGCTGCCGGCTTTGGGGCATTCTTGTGTTTAGGGCCGTGGGCTTTTAGAGAGTCATAAGAGGCTATAATAATCGTTGTATCAGGTTGAAGGTGTAGAGTCTAAAGTTTAGGGTTCAAGTCTCTGTAAAGGATGTTACAGGGTTTCCAGACGTTTAGTAGGATTTTGTCTGAACTTCCCCCCCAAAGAGCCCTGAAGCCGAAACCTGGACGCCGAGTTTAGGTTTCAGGTTTAGGGTTTAGGGGTTTAGGGTTTAGACCCTTTGGTGCATACATCTTCTACCCACATCAAAGCGTTGCCCTAAACTCTTGATTACTTGATGAAATAATGGATCCAGAAGCTTTCGAATCGAGAAGCCCTACAACCTCGCACCCTCAAGCGTATGATGCAGTCCAAACCCGAAGCCAGTCTAATTCCCGTGTTAACTCCCAGCCCGTTAGCAAGCAACTGTACACTCCAGATTAAATGAGCGACAAGCCAAACTTTTGCGCCACGCAGCGAGCTGCGCATCGTATGAAAGACCGCAAAGCTGCAGGCAAGCAACAGAAAGCCTCCTTGTCGAAGAAGCGCCAGCGCAAAATGAAGAAATTCGGCAAATCGAAAGGGGGCAGCCGTAATGTCACTCGTCTATCCGCTGCTATGTACAACAAGTTGAAGCAAGCGGACAGTCTGATGGCCCACGACCCGAACCGCCGTCGCCGTGTAAACGGTGTATACGGCAGGTTGATTGAGCTGCAGTCTCGAATAGACGAGTTGAAGCAGTATGGTGACTCAGCTGATGATGAGGAGCTGGATCGTCTCACACAAGAGCAGCACGACATCCTCAGTCAATTTGACCACGTCATGGAAGCTGGCGCCAGAAGGGCAGCCGTAGACGAGTGGGTTCCTCGATCCGGACGTTATTGGGCAGATGAGTATGACGACGATGACAGTGACTTACAACGAGAGTTACTTGATCGGCAGTCTGCTCGATGCGTCCGCTGATGCCTCAATTGAATTTTCAGACGAGACCAGCACAGCTGCGTCTTCCAATGGAGATGGTCGACCGTCCCTTTACAACCTACAGTGTCCTTAAAGTTCCGCGGAGGACCGTCAGCAGACCAACTATTGTCATCCTACTTGCATCTGTTACAGCCCTAAACAGAAACCTCCAAACCCTTGACCCTCCGTAACCCTAAACCCTACCTAAACCCTGAATAACCTACCTTTTTAGGGCTCCTTATTATGATTTCCTCATATAATATAAGTCCTTAAAAAGTTAGGTTATTCCGGGTTAAGGTTAACCCATAAACCCGAAAAATCCCCAAAACCTACACTCAAAGAGTCCACAAACCTCAACCCGAACAGCCTTCACGTAGTGAGGCCTCGACTGCTCTGGATCAGATCCCTGCTAGAGTCTCTCAGTTGCAGACGCAGATGACTTTGGCAACCTAGACTAGGGGGTTAGGGTTTCGGGGATTAAGGTTTTGGCGTCTAGGATTTTATGCGTAGTAGCTGAGTGGATACACTTTACACTTTTTGGGATAAAATTACCCACTAGAATATTAAAAAGTGTACACGTTTTGGGGCCTGATGAACTCAGCAACTAAGTATTTTTTGCGCTTACGAGGTTAAGGGCTTACCCAGAGGGTCCAAGTACCCAAATAGCAGGGTTTTAGGTCTCAAAATCCATACTCTGAATGGTTTTTTGGACCTTGAAACCCTACTATTTGGGCACAGGGAGCCTTAGGGTTAGGGTTTCGAGTTGTAGGGCTTCGGGCAGGGGCTTCGATTTGCTTACCCTGCAGCCCGAAGCCTCGGCTGACAAGCGTGGCAGGCGAGCCAGCAGGACCTACACCACAAACCCTGGGACCTTAAACCCTAAATCCCTAAACCCTGAACCCTAAAGTGCGAAGCGGTTCTGAAACCCACCTTAACTCCACAACTCTGCAAAACTGGCCCAAACCGTCTCTAGCAAGAAAACATATACGTCCTTTAGATCTATAGAAGAGCTACAGAACACTTGTAGAATTTAGCAGCGCGAAGATTTCCCTAAACCCTAAGCCCCAAAGCCTCAACCCTCAACCCTAAAGCTCTATGGGCAGATTAGGTGATAAGTTGGATGCCCCAGCCGAACCCAGGGCCATGGCATCTTTGCAAGATCCCGGGGTTTAAGGCTTAGGGCTTAGGGTTTAGGGCTTAGGGTTTAGTGCTTAGGGCTTAGGCTTTAGGGCTGAGCCCAGGATCGCGTGCATACCCAACTCCGTCATCAGTGCTATGATCGCCTGCATTACGGTTGTAGTGACCACCACCACCATCCTCATGAGCAGAGCCATCGCTCTCCTCATCATTCTCCTCAACGTCACCAGCATCATTATCATTATCTTCGTCGTCATCGTTTGCTTAGGCTCCCCAAATTCTAAAAGTACAGCCCATGACATGGATCCTGGCTTCTTCCCAGGGACCCAGCAACGTCTTTCGGAACTCCGAACCCTAAACTAACTCGAACCTCTCAAGTCCAGAAGCCATGGCAATATAGGGGTCTGAACAATCAGCGAAATTTGTCCTAAACGTTCCGTACTATGTTTAAAATAACTAACGGGCCCCCAAACCCTATTCTAATCATTCACACGTCTATATCACACCTCCATCGACTTTTTGTCACAAGGAAGCTGAAGCCAGTGGATCAGCGTTTGCAGTGACCCGGCTGCTAACAAAGAGTTCTTCAATTGTTCAGATGGGTGCCCCAAATAGTCAGACCTTAAGCCCAAAACCCTACACCCTAAGCCTTAAACTCTGGCTTTAGGAGTTGGCTGCGCAGGTTTTAAGTTCATGACGGGGCACGCATGGGTCACCATAACCCGGAGAAAGTCTGCCACAGCAGGCTAGGTACCCCTTCAAACCTCTGTGAGTGACCGAACCAGCACATGCGAGAGAGAGAGAGAGTGGCAGACAGATAGACACAGAAAGACGGACAGACAGACAGACAGAGAGAGAGAGAGAGAGATAGACAGAGAGAGAGAGACACAGAGACACAGAGACACAGAGACACAGAGACACAGAGACACAGAGACACAGAGACACAGAGACACAGAGACACAGAGACACAGAGACACAGAGACACAGAGACACAGANACGCACGCACGCACGCACGCACGCACGCACGCACGCACGCACGCACGCACGCACGCACGCACGCACGCACGCACACACACACACACACACACACACACACACGAAGACAGCACGGAATGACTCATTGTGATGCCTGGAGTTGGCCAAAATGGCCGCAGTATCAGTGCGGAAACGGGGCAGTCACATTTAACTTTGTGCGGCGTGGGACCTGTCTGGCTCCTGCAGCACAAGCAGTCGGTAGTGGAAACGGCAAAAGCGAGAGCAGCTGGCGATGCTGCTCGTGTGAGAAATGAGATCCTCCATGGCAGAAAAGATGTCATTGAGCCCTTTATGCGGGAGCAGTGCCATGTAATTGATGTCGACTCACTGCAGCGATGCACGAGTGGGATGATTTCTTGAACGCGAATTCCGCCTTTGGACGGGGCCAAAAGCTGTAAGTCGCCGTCGCTGACCTGAAGAAGCTCGGGAGAGTGGGTGAGCAGGAGTCGGATGTTGAGTTTTCCACTGTTGGGGTAAACTTTCTTCATGTCATGCTGGAACATTGGTCCAGCCAGGAGCTGGAGAACTTGCGCGCGTGTGGGGTGGTTGGGGACAGAACTTCCGGCCTTTCGTCGGCTGCGGGATGCAGAGACTGAGCTGGACCAAGCCTTAACCCCAAAACCTGAAGCCCTAAACCCTGAAGCCCGAAAGCCCTAAACTCCAAACCCTAAAACGAAAACCCGATCAGTCCTACGCGAACGAACAGCTACTATGAGATTTCGCCGGGAGGGCAACAGATCGCCTCTAGAACTTCACAGTATATGGTCGCTTCAGGCTGCTGATATAGGGGCCTCAACAACTAGAATAGGATTTTGGGGGGCATTTTATACTAATTGTAATCATAATGAGGAACCCACAAAATGGTAGAGGTATCTATTAAGGCCCCCATGTTATTTGGCCGAACCCAAACCCCATACAGCAGAAGCCCAAAAGTTGGAAGCCCAATAGCCTCCATCCTTAAGAGTAATCCCAGCACTATTTGGCCTTCATCCGGGTTCCAACTTTATGGGGTTCACTCTACTCCAAACTCCTATAAGGTTGTTTTGAGGGGATTTCGGGTTCCTTTAGGGATACTTTACTTGGAGGGTCGGGGGACTTAGTAACTGGTTATTTTAGGGACTTATAAGTACCATAACCCCAATTAGGGTCCCTTTTAGGGTGCTTATAAGTCTACTTACTACCTACTTACTCCCATACCTCCCTTATAGATCCCTTGTAGATCCCTTTAAGGAGCCCCTTAAGGAACCCTTCAAGGAAACCTACTTACTAAGTCCCCTAAAGACCCTCCAAGTAAGGGCTCCTTTAAGGGCCTTTATGGGGTTTACTGTAAACCTTCAAGCCTGAGCTTACGCCGTCAGCCTTGAGCTCTACTTGGAGGTTCATGGGTAGTTATAAGTTTAGGGTTTAGGGTTTAGGGTTTAGGGGTCCAAGCACCTAATAATCATATACTCTCCAAAATCCTAACCTACATAACTACCATCCTAAAACCGAGTACTTAATTATTGGGTTCTTTGGACCCTTGGGGTAAGTGGGGTTAGAAGTAGGGTAACTGTACTTCTTGGCCGAACCCAAAGCCCATATACCCGACCTCAGTCTAAGACCCAGATCACTGATTGCACTGAAAGGCTGCATTTGCTCGGCCTTTGGGGTTTAGGGTTTAGGTTTTAGGGTTTAGGGTTTAGGTTTTAGGGGTTAAGGTTTAGGGTATAGTTTGCGGCCGCTAAACCCCAAACACTGCGTGTTAAACTTTGAACCACCAGGACCCCCCAAGGGCCCTTTAATAGAGTCCTTATTATGGTCCTTAATAGTGGGTATTTGGTGTATATTAGAGGGTAGTTGGCGGGAAACCCTAAACCCCTGAAAATTCTAAGCCTTGAAAACCCTGAAAACCCTAAACCGTAATCGCTGGCGTTTCGCAGTCCTAAGTCAATGCCGGGAGCTCCGAATGTTGAGATCTCGAGCTGATCCGAAAGGGGCTTGAGGGTTGTGGTTCAGTCTTGTTTCGGGAGCTGTCTATGCAGGGCTTACAATGCTCACTTCTCATAAGAATCCACCCGTTACAGTATCGGCTTATTCGGTTGCTTCGAGGGTTTTAGTAGGAGCTTTTTTTTGGTATTCGGAACCCTAAACCCCACCAGGACCCCCAAGACCTCTGCGCTCTACTGGAGTCCCTATAGTCTCTATGTGTGGGTGTTCAGGCACTAATTTTGAGAGCTACCCTATGCTAAGCCCACGATCCTTGAAGCAGCGCCCTAAATCCCCCCTTATAGAACCCTTATACTTCCGCCCTAAAAAGGGACCCTAGTTTAGAGACCTACCCAGGTATCAGATGAATAAGCTCCTGCAGTGGTCGGATGCCAAGAAAGCGGAGCAGCTCGCAGGCGCTCGGGCGGGATTCTCGGAAACCTTCCATATCCTTAAATGCTAATGAATGCCGTAAACCCTAAACCTAAACCCTAAACCCAGAAGTCTGCATCGAAACCCATGTGAACCTCGCTGCAAGTACCCAGACGAACGGCATGCCCACCAGTGGAGGCTAGAGCAAAAGGGGTCGGGTTTTTCTGGGTTCTCGTTGTGGAATGTAACTGAATTATCTAAAGTACCATAGTAGGAACCTAGAGTATATCATATGCTGTCCTTTTTATCGTAACTTACAGAATGTAAGTTCCTTACAAACACCGAGCTTTTGGGTGTTTAAATGCCCTAAGGGTGCAAAGGACCTGGTAATTAGGGACTCGGGTTTGGGATCGTAGTTATGTACTATTATATTATTTCAGCGGTTCCTTCTTATAGTTATAGTATAGCGGGCCCCAAAACCTTATTCTAATCATTAAGGCCCCTATAGTAGGCTACTGTTTTGGAGAGCATATGATACTTAGGTACTTGGCCCCTGAGGGATGCAGTGTGGGGGTTTTGGCGGTGCGAGGAACCCAAAGTCTGCGCGACGCTCGACTCTACTTGGAGGTTCATGGGTAGTCATAAGTGGGATTATAAGTAGGGTATTTATAGTTATAACGGACATTTGAGGGACTTGTAACCCCGCTTATAGTACCCATGAACCTCCGAGTAAGTAGAAGCTCAAAGTCGCAGCCCCGCTTGGAGGTTCATGGGTAGCTTTGAGGCTGAGGGTTAATTGGTTTAGGGTATAGGTTTGCTTGGGGGATCATGGGTAGTTCTCAGTGGAGTTATAAGTCTCCTGATACGGGTTTTGTAAGTATAGGTACCCTACTTGTAACCCCACTGATAACTACCCATGAACCTCCAAGCAGCAGCTCTGCGGAATGCTGTCAGCAGAGACATCTAGGTTTCAGGATTCTATATGGGGCCACAAAGCTCACAGATAACAAGGATTCTACAAGTGCGGAGAGGAAAGACGTGCACTGTTCCGTCAGGAGGGACCTGTCGGCGCTAGTTTTTTTTGTCGCTGTGCTGGTCATGTGTGAAGTTCAGATGAGCTTCAGGAGATTGGCAGGGTGAGTGAAAATAGACTGAGCATCTGGAGATGCAGCCGAAAGTGGTTGAGAAGCTACCCTAACCATCGACCACTGGAAAAACCTAGCACTTTCGCTGGAAACTACCATGTGAACTTGCTCCGCTGGAAAGTTTCCATTGCGCTGGAAAGTTTCCATCGATTCCACAACTTCATNTAACCATCGACCACTGGAAAAACCTAGCACTTTCGCTGGAAACTACCATGTGAACTTGCTCCGCTGGAAAGTTTCCATTGCGCTGGAAAGTTTCCATCGATTCCACAACTTCATGCCATCGAGGCCTATGGGTTCCTCGCTGGGTTTTTAATGTCCTTTTCGCTGGGTTTTCAATGTCCTTTTCGCTGAGTTTTGATTCTGCTCTTCGCTGGGTTTTGAATGGCTGTCGCTGGGTTTTCAATATTTTTGAATGTCCTTTGAAAACCTTTGAAAACCTGTGAAAACCTGTGAAGACCTGTGAAAACCTGTGAAAACTTGTGAAAACCTGTGAAGACCTGTGAAGACCTGTGAAGACCTGTGAAAACCTGTGAAAACCTGTGAAGCCGGTGAAGACCTGTGAATCCTTGAAACCTCCCAACCCTGAACCCAATCTGTGTGTCCTCCTGTTTCGCTGGGTTTCTCTAACAGGTTTCGCTGGGTTTTTGTAATGGATTCCGCTGAGTTCTTCGCTGGATTTTTGGATGGACATTCAAGCATGTGGTTTCGCAGGAAAATAACCATAGGTCGCATTTCGCTGGAAATTACCATGTGGATCCCGGTTTTCTCTGTGGCTGATGGATAGGGTAATTTAGAGAGAAGCTTGTCCAGAATGAACGGAGAGAGAGCGTAAGACCAGGCTTCGGACAAGGTTTGAGCGCCGATTGTGCAGGGGCGGGGAGTTGCAGGTCCATGTTGGTTTCAGGGAATTGTGGAACGCGCCTAGCTGTGAGAGACTTTTCATGGGTTGGTCAGAACCTTTACTTTCTGCTATCTGAACCCTAAACCCTTTCAGAGTGCATTTCGTCCTTCAGGAATGGGTTACTTAGCAACGTTGCGAGTTCGAGTCAGGTGCGCCAGATGCCCACGCATGGAGCTCAGGGATCAAAGATTCGGTTCTGACGAACATCGGTTTATACTGGGTGTTCCAGTTGAACTTGGTTTCATTTTTATAGTATGAACTTAAGGGGCCACTACACACCTCATTGTGATTTGCGGCCCAAAGGGGCTTACGGATTAAAGTCTTGGGGTCTGGGGCTGTGGTTGAGGTGAAGCTTTAGGGGTTTACTTGGAGGGTCGGGGGAATTAGTAACTGGTTATTTTAGGGACTTATGAGTACCATAACCCCAATTAAAGGTCCCTTTTAGGGTACTTATAAGTCTACTTACTACCTACTTACTAAGTTCCCCGACCCTCCAAGTAGAGTCTGAAGGGAACTGTATTCCTTCGAGAATATTAGAATCTAAAGCCGAAGCATGTCTTACTTTTCGCGAGGTTTTGGCAACAGCGACCGCGCCCAGCGGCAGCGCAACCCTCCGCCAATCATGGAGTTCGATCCCACTACTCGCGAGGTGCAGTGGGAGCACTTCAAGGAGAAGCTCGGCCTGCGCTGGAGGGGCTTTCGACCTGAGATGATCCTCGAGGTTGTGAAATACAGCCACAGCGACAAGAATGATAACGGTCGCTTCGAGCTCAAGGTCTTGCATTTCCCTCAGAAGACCGAAATTCACGGCATCGCCTGAATGAAGCCGTCATAGAATTGGTGCTTTGCTTTCCTCGCATCCCCCAGACAATCGCGGAACCTTAGTCCTGTTTAAGCCCGAATGCAGCTTTTATAGAACGGCCTTACATAATAACCCTGCGAATAATGCTGGTGGTTATTTCGGCCTCTGCAGTTTTTTGTTCTACCGCCTGCAGCAGTCCGTCGCGGTTTCAGGACTACAAGAAGAAGCATTTAGGGACCCAACAAGCACATAAGCATAACACCCTAAATATGCTAAACCCCTAAACTCTCAGCCCCTGAACCTTAAACCCTAAGCCCCTAAACCCCTCAACCCCTGAACTCTAAACCTTAAACCCCTAAACCCTTATTCCGGACTCAGGCCTTGCGCCCGGGCAAGTTGGCGATGACCGTGGGAGATGAGGAGGTGAACAACGGGGACTTGCAGGGGAGGTTTCGGTTTAGGGGTTCAGGGTTCAGAGTTCAGGCGTTGAGAGCTTTCGGGTTTAGGGTTTAGAGCTCTGAGGTTCGTAGAGGGTTTTAGGGCTAATTCACAGGGTCCAGAGCTTACACCGGGGTTGAGGGTTTCACAGGGGTTGGCAAGGTTGGTAAGACAAGAAATGCCCTTTGGGTCACAGGTTTGGGGCACGATCTTCCTCCGTTGCAAAATACTGTCATCTCTACTAGACCCCAGCTTGGCCTCTTCTGCACACTACCTAGAGTCTCCATTGTAGTTCCTTTTTTTGGCAGTTTTATGGTTAAGATCCTTTAATAGAGATTTTGGTTAACCAAAAAAAGGAACTACAATGCAGACTATATGGTTAGGGGCAAATGTGCTGGGGCAGAGTTCAGGGTCTACTTGCAGGCGCGAAGGATTTTTTCGGCCCTCGGCCGTCTACCTAGTCCTCTGAGAAATAGCGTTTGGGGTTTGGGAACCGCAATCCGTTTCGGGTTTAGGGCTTCGGGTAATCCCATCAGAATTTGTTGATTAACCTTCTGTGAGCCAGGAAACTCAGCAGCTTGGTCTCACATAGGCCTTGGACCCTTACTCGGAGGTTCATGGGCAGTTGAATTACATGTGGTGTTATAAGTAGGGCAGCTATAGTTCGTATTCGTGGTACGTAGGGGAGTTACTGCCCCACGTATAACTACCCATGAACCTCCAAGTAGTCTGTAAACTCAAACCCTATACCCATAAAGAATCCCTGTAGATCCCTTTAAAGGGACCCTTAAACGGAACGGAACCCCACTTGGAAACTACCCATGAACCTGCAAGTAGGAGTTAGGGCTCGGGATGCGGAGCTCTAACTTTAGGGGCTGAACTGCAAGCACCCTAAACCCTAAACCTTAAATAAAAATAAACCCTAAAACTACGCATGAGTTTAGGGTTTAGGGTTGCTTAGCTCGTGATTCGCGGGTCGCGTTCTCACCTCTATCTGTCCATGCTGCTTGGAGGGTCGGGGGACTTAGTAACTGGTTATTTTAGGGACTTATAAGTACCATAACCCCAATTAGGGGTCCCTTTTAGGGTACTTATAAGTCTACTTACTACCTACTTACTAAGTNCTTAGTAACTGGTTATTTTAGGGACTTATAAGTACCATAACCCCAATTAGGGGTCCCTTTTAGGGTACTTATAAGTCTACTTACTACCTACTTACTAAGTCCCCCGACCCTCCAAGTAAACCCCTAAACCCCAAACCGAAACTTGGCGTTCTTCTGGTTGACTCTTAGGACTTTAACTTTTTGGGTTTCTATACGAACCATAAGTCGGCAAAAAGTTTAACGTTTAGGAGGGGTTCAGAAGTCGGCCAAGTTAAAATATAAGTATACTACAAAATACCCCCCCAAATTAAAGCCAAACTATCAGTGTTTAGGGTTTAGGGGTTTAGGGTTTAGGGTTTCCCTAAACCCTAAACCCTAAACCCTATAGTAAACCCTAAGCCTTCGACCTCGGCCCTCACATAGCCACAGGGACGCTGCCCAAGACTTCAGCCCTCACCCTAAACCCTAAGCCCTAAACCCTAAACCCTAAACCCTTAACCCCTAAACCCTTAACCCCTAAACCCTAAACCCTTAACCCCTAAACCCTTACAACCCTAAACCCTAAACCCGAAAACGCCTAAACCCCTAAACCCTAAACCCAAGACTTCCCAGAACAACCGAAGCCCGAAACGTGAGGATGAGGAGGCGGAGGAGGCTCCAGAAGAGAAGCAGGAGTCGGGCTATAGTTTAAGGCCCCTATATTAAACCCGCATAATACCCTCCTATAGTATTCCTTATAGACCCCTTTAAAAGGAACCCTTAAAGGGAACCCTATTCTAATTATTAAGGCCCCTATATTAGGTTTAGGGTTCAGGGTGTCGGGTTTGTAACGACCCTTAGAGCGGAGACCCTTAAGAAGGACCTGGTAAGTACACTAAGAAGGTTCCTGATGGGTTTAGGGCCCCCGTTTAGGGGTTCGGGCCTTTGGGTTTGCAGTTTGGGGTTTAGGTTCAGGATTTGGGGTTTACTTGAAGGGTCATGGGTAGTTATAAGTGGGGTTATAAACTATTGTTATAAGCCACATTAGGGGACTTATAACCCCACTTGTAACTACCCATGGACCTGCAAGTAGGCTTTGGGGCTCAGGGTTTAGTTTAAGGTGTAGTGTTCAGGCTTTAGGGTTTCGGGTTTAGGCTTCAGTCGGGGTTTAGGGTCTGGAGTTTAGGGTTTACGGTTTAGGCTGTTTGGGATTCTGTGTTTGGTGTTGCGGATTCTACTCGTAAATCCCCTTGCTGTAAGCGTTCAGTACAGGGGCACGATCGGATTTTGTATTCCGTGGCAGGGGCTAAGGGCGGTGGCGTCCGGAGTCTAAGTTTTTCTTTCTTGAGTTTGGGGCTGTTGAACGGGTGGTTCGTTAAGCATGATTTTGGCCGGTCCTTGTCTGCACATTTGTGAGGTGGGTCCTCTCTTGAGCTATAAGTGTCCTGCTATCTTGAGCTTCTATCAGTCGTGGTCCTCTATGTTCTGAACCCCTTCATATGGCTGATACCTTCCAGAAGAAACGCGGAGTTTCGATATCCAAGGGAGCACCAACCCTATTGGGGTTTCGGGTTTAGAATTTAGGGTTTAGGGTTTAGGGGTTTAGGGGTTTAGGGTTTAAGGGTTTAGGGGTTTAGGGTTTAGGGTTTAAGGGTTCGTAAACCTAAACCCTAAAGCTGAACCCTGAAACGAGGAGGAGGGCGTCTACAAGCCGCCGAAGATCGCGCAGGCGCTTGGGATAAGGGTTCTATGAGGGTTCTATAAGGATTCTTAGTAGTTTTGGGGTACTATAATCCCTATATAATCCCAAAGGTTAACCTTTAGCAAGTAAGTTAATTAATATGGTGACCTAAACAACTATCCTTGTGCATCAGATGGTTGCACTCGAGACACGAAGTATATACGGAAGCACGAAGTCCGAAACAATCCGAACCCTTCCTGACAGTACGAGGGCGATTGAGGTCTATTGGCGGCATTCTTGGTTTGAGATGCGGGGAGTCCGGGTTCAGTGACGGGTCTACCCTAAACCCTACCTAAACCTTAAACCCTAAATAGGGAAACGTGCCATCTCCAGCCATGATTTTTAAAGACTCTGCCTAAGGTCCCGAGCCCTTCGACCTGAACCCTGAGCCCTAAAGCCTACTTGCAGGTTCATGGGTAGTTATCAGTGGGGTTCCTTTAAGGGCCCCTTTAAAGGGATCTATAGGGTTTAGGGGTAGTTATCAGTGGGGTTATAAGTCCCCTAATATGGCTTATAACAATAGTGTATAACCCCACTTATAACTACCCATGACCCTTCAAGTAAACCCCAAATCCTGAACCTAAACCCCAAACTGCAAACCCAAAGGCCCGAACCCCTAAACGGGGGCCCTAAACCTATCAGGAACCTTGTTAGTGTACTTACCAGGTCCTTCTTAAGCGTCTCCGCTCTGAGGGTCGTTGCAAACCCGACACCCTGAACCCTAAACCTAATGTAGGGGCCTTAATAATTAGAACAGGGTTTTGGGGCTCAGTATACTATAATCAGAAATAAGGAACCAAACAAAAAAGTATAGGGAATTACTAAGGCCCCTATATTGCCCGCTAAGCCCTTAAACCCCCAGAGACTCCAATACCCCTTAAGTAAGGAATATTCCTTAAATCATATTCGGGATCCTACTATAATTTAACGTATATTCCTTAATTAAGGGATATTGGAGTCTCTGGGAAATAGCCCTTATAGACCCCTTAAAGGTACACTTATAGATCCCTTTAAAGGAACCCCTTCCCCTAAGCCCTCAACCCCCCCCCCAACACATCATCCCGAGAGTCATAGACCCTAAAGCCTTGAACTGCGCGGGAGGTGGAGTACACCGGCGATCACGTCTCCATGCAGGCAGCCCCAAAGCCCAAACAAGCTAGCTGTTTGCCAGGACCCCCCAAAGTACTCCTTTAAAGGGCTCTGATATTTCTCACTAAGAAGTAATTAGGGGCTACATTAAAGGGTAGTTGGGGGGTCTAGGTAGGGGTCTTTATGATGATTTTCTCATATAAGTCACTTCAACAGGTAGGTCGCTTGGGGTTAAGGTAAAGCCTAACCTTCAGGGTTCCGGGTTCAGGACTAAACCTGCAACCCTAAACGTGTCATGAGGTAGGCCTGTGCGAGTCCTTGAGGCCATCCTTTTGCTACATAGTGCCGGTTTCCTGGGTGATGTCTAGAGGGTGCAAGACACCCCTTACAAAGCCGAAACCGCTATCTCTACAGCGTTGTACCCTCAACCTTCCAAATTCCGAAACTCTTACACCTGCAACAACATCGATGACAGACGCTCAAACCACAAAAGATCCTAAGTCCATCAAGCCCCAAGCTCTCAACCCCAGCTGTACACAGACACTCGAAATCTCTGGTCGTGTCGACGCCTGGGTAAGACACTCAACAACCCCGAAACAGTAGAATCCGTAATTAAGAACTCATCAAGAGCCAGGGTGCATTCAAGCGGCTCCGTCAGTGGAGCATGATTCGCCTCGTGCCCCTAGGATTCAGGTAAGCTACAAGGCAACAAGCAGGAATCATCCTTAACATTCTAAGCCCTCAAGCCTAAGTTATACCCTAAACCTTAAACTACCTCAAACCTTAAAGCCGAAGTTATCTGTAGCCTCCTCTGCCTGCCAGGAAAAGGCTGAGAAGGAGCTGGAGCGAAAGAAGGTCCCGGCACCGGGACCGGGTCGAGGTCTGGGTTTAGGCTTTGCAGATCAGGGTTTAGGGTTCAGGGTTTTGGGTTTAGGGTTTAGGGTTTAGGGTTTAGGGTTTGAGGTTTAGGGTTTAGGGACCGCCCTCTAAGCCAGCCAGTGCTCTCCTTCAGAACCACGAAAGGTTTAGGGGTTTGGGTTTCCCAGAGAGCCCAGTAGCCCTAGATTGAGGAATATACCCCAAACCATAACATCAACAACCCCCCTATCCCTAAACCCTAAACCCTAAACCCTAAACAGGGGGTACTGGGCTCCCTGGGTTCTGTTAGGAAGCCACGGGGGACTTCGTAAGGAGGCTTATAAGTACCCTCAAAAGGTAAAAGAACTAAACCCTACCTAGACCCCCCAAAGAAGGCAAAATAATGGCCCAACGCCTATAAAAGGCTATTATTCTACTTACTTATGGGGTCCAGGTAAACCCTAAACCAGTCACTAAGTCCCCTGACCCTCCAAGTATCCAATGAGCTCCCTTTGAAGGGCCCATAGAATCCCTAAAGATCTTTTTAAAGGACCCTCTGGAGCTATCCCAATGAGCTCAGGCGCGGCTCGAGCGCAGCGAGTTCATGAGAAGCCTCCGGGAGGCTCGGGGTTAGAGAGCCGTGAGGCTCCTTTAAGGTTTAGGGTTTAGGGTGTAGGGTTTAGGGTTTAGGTTTTAGGGTTAAGGGGGACTGCAAGGGTTCCTTGAAGGGGATTATAAGGATACGAAAAAGGGTTAAGCGTTAAGGGTTGTGGGGTTCCAGAGACTCCAAAACTCCTTAATCAAGGGATACCTAGGGTTCCTTTGAGGGATCTACAAGGGATCTATGGAGCTTTAGCCCTCGAACCAGACGTTACGCCGCACTCCGACCCCATCCGATTGCCAGAGCATCCATCGCCAGAGCATCCATGGCCCAACCGTAATCACATCCACTCAGACCTTATCCGTTCACGCAGAGCATCCATGTGCCAACCATGCTAACGGCCACAAAAACTCCGTCCGTTCAGACAAAGCATCCATGTGCCAACCATGTTAATGTCCACTCAGACCCCATCCGTTCACGCAGAGCATCCATGGCCCAACCGTAATATGAACAGCTCCACGACCAATCGGAACCTGCCAAAAATGCACACGAATTCATAGAGCCAATACCCCGTAAACGAAACTCCTACCATGTGCATGAAGTAGCACACCTGCCAGTAGAATAGACTTCAGGCCTCGACAAGAGCCTTTCCAAGGCTAAGAGCTTGGGGGCTACTTTTAAAAAAGTAGCCCCCTGGCAAAATCGACTTTTGTGCCAACCCTAAACCCTAAACCCTAAAAGTCTTGCACCTGCCAGCAAAACAAGCGTTCACGTGCGGCCCTCAGAACGTTGGCTGCGGCACAACGCGCGGTTCGAACGTTTAGGGTTTAGGTGTCCGAAAAGCACTTCAAAACCCCTCAATTAAGGAATATACCCTTGAGTTAAAATAGGAACCCTAAGATAGTTTAAGGCAATTATATTCCTTTATCAAGGGCTAAGGGGTTCTTGGGGTTTTGGCTTTGGAGTTTGGAGCTTGGGGTTCAGGGTTAGGGGTTTGGAGTTTGGGGTTTAGGGTTTCGGGTCTAGGGTTATAGAAGGCTTCTAGGAGGGCTCTTGGAATAGAAGGGTTTTTGAATGAGGCTGCTATTCTGGAAGGGTTCTTCTCGGCGTCTATGATACCCTAAGGGTCCAGGTACCCTATAATCATATAATCCCCAAAGGAGTAACCTACATAACTACTGGCTTAATAATTACCAACACTATTTTGGGGGGGGGTTCCTTATACAAAAAGTATAATATAAGGGGCACCAAAACCCTATTCTAATTATTAAGGCCCCTACATCACTCATCTCTGAACTCCGAACCCGAACCTCCTTCAACCCTAAAGCCCAAGAACCTAAACTAAACCTAAAACCCCAAAGACCCTTTGACCCTAGGCCCTAAACCCTAAAGACCCAAAGACCTTAAACCGCAAATTCGCGACCCTAGATGCTAAAACAAGAGCAGGAGTTCACCGATGCACCCCGGGAGATCTTGGGTGAGGAGAAGTCTGCACGCTCGACCCCTGGGCGAGCCGCAAGTTAGATTTTGTGAGGAATTAGAGTTTAGGGCTTCAGGATTTCAGGTTTTAGGTTCTAGGGTTTTGGGGTTTAGCGGTTTAGGGGTTCAGGATTTCTAACGTGGGCAAGTTAGGGCTGGGGGTTGGTTTGAAGCTTTATGAGGCTGTGTGGGGTGGGGTCGTAAAGGTTCAGAGCATTGGCTGTCAAAGTGCTCATGCCCAATAACCAACTTTACAGGGTTCTTACACCCTGAAAAATAAGGGCGGTGAGAACGAATGACAGCCCCCTGGATGTATACGAGCTTTCCAAGAGAGGGAGAAATCTCAGAATCTCGGCTAATCTAGGAACCTGATTAAGAAACCCCTGGGCCTTTAACACCAAAATAGTAGGATTCAAAAAAAAATACCCTACTTTAACCCGGAATAACCTACTTTTTAAGGACTTATATAAGGAAATCATAATAAGCAGCCCTAAAAAGGTAGGTGATTCAGGGCTTAGGTAAGCCCTAAACCTAAACCCATAAAGGCCCAAGGTTTCTTAATCAGGTTCCTACATTATGGTTCTGACAAAACCGTGAGACCTGGGCTGGCCGGTGGTCTGTAGTGAGGGTTTAGGGGTTTAGGTTTGGCATTGCAAGTGGCCCGGCCCAGTTCCGTTTCATCGCCCGTGCTTTGGTTGCTTATGTAACGTTGCGTTGCAAGAAGCTGTCTCTCAATTAGGAAGCCCCCAAAATTGATGATGAAACCTTCCCTAATGCAGAACCCATATACTCCAAACCCCAAGCCGTAAACAAACACTGACGGTAGGCTTGTGCGGTTTGCTGTTTGAAACTTTCAGGGTTTAGGGTTTACCAGAACACTGTGGTCCAACCTTACTACTCCCAGACCCCTAACCCATCCCCCCTCACCCGAAATCTGGCCAAGGCGCGGCGAAAGCCGAGCGTCTGCTGCAGGAGCAGCAAGAGCCGGGAGTCGCAGTCGAAGATGGTTTGGTTCGATTTGCTTCGACTAGTTTGGAGTTTCGAGGTTGAGAACCCTAAGCGCAGAGCCATAAACTTCACTACCCCCACCGCAAGGCAAAACTTGAACAGCCTCCGCAAGTATTGAGCGCGGCTCAGGATTTCGGGGTTTTGGGTTTAGGCGCCGAGAAGTGTTGAGTACGGTTTTGATTGGATCACTGACAAAAGTCTGAGCCCCAAACGCCCAAAATACGGAAAGGAGAGCACAGCTCCCCAACATCGTTGAACACTTAACTGGAGATCGAATCCCTGCTAGATGCAGCTGAGGGTTTAGGGTTTAGTTTAGGCTCCGAGTCGATCGGCTGCGGTCGTAGAATCGTAGAAGTGCTGCTGACCCGGGTATGTAGTTCCCAGAGACTCCAATATCCCTTAATTAAGGAATATACCTTCAATTATAGTAGGATCCCTCTAAACCCGAAACCCTAAACCCCAAACCCTAAACCCTAAACCCTAAACCTAAACCCTAAACCCCAACCCCAAACCCTAAACCCCAAACCCTAAACCCTAAACAGTGAGTCTCTGGGTTGTGGCTGCGGCTGGCAGCGGTGGTGGTAAACTTAGTTAGTTAGCAACGCGCTCGAAGATTGAGGGTTCACCTGGGGGTAGGGTTTAGGGTTTAGGGGTTTAGGGTCTAGGGTTTAGGGTTTAGGTATGTAGAATAATAGCCTTTTAATAGGCATTGGGCTAGTACTTTACCTACTTTTGGTGGTTTAGGCTAGATTTTGTTTGGTTCTCTTGTTCTTAGTAGCTGAGTAGGTCATTAACCTTTAACCTTTTGGTTCTTATTTAATCCTGCCGTAATTGAAAAGGTTAAGCATCTTTGGGCCAGGATACTCAGAGGCCGCAATATAGGTAGTTGTCTAAATTTGGGTCCCTCTTGGGGATCCTTGAAGGGATCTATAAGTGTTTCTGTAGCGTTTCTGGGTGTTCCTTATTTCCCTTGCTTACGTACGCCACAGTTACCCTGTTTTCTTGGCCTTCCCAACTCGTCCTGCTGGCATTCGGCATAGAGGCAGAGCTCAGGGTTTAGTGTTTAGGGTTTAGGGTGTACTGTAACATTCGGTTGATATAAATCCTGCATTACCGTAATGACCCTAGACTATGGGATTTATTGTATAGTCCTTATTATGGGCAATGCAGGATTTGTATCATCAACTGTTACACTCGTCAATCTGTTCAAAGCAAAAGTAGCTGGCCAACGGGCTCTGAGAAACAGCGAGAAGCTGAAATGGCTCCGAGTGTTTGACAAAGCGATCGCCGATTGGGACCCGCTTGATGCGGGACGTCGTCACATATTTGCAAGCTTCCCACTGGCAGGTCACTATATAAACGTTTGCAAGACTTGTTGCAGCCGCCCTTCAGAGGTTTTTGGGCCAGCTGGAACGAAGAAGCTTTTGGAAACGCCGGAGAGGCGGAGAGCAGGGAAAACAAGAGCCATGAGATGAGTTCCCTAAACCCTAAACCAGTTTCACAGAGCCACGCAGAGCCCTGGGAGTGTTGCAGTTTCAGTCGGACACTCTCGTCCTTTTGGAAAGTCTGGGTGCCCGGTACTCTTCAGAGTCCTCGAGGAAGCCACTTTCCTACATATACCCCAAAATACAAACTGGCTCCCAATTTAGTGTTTAGTTTAGAGCTCAGCCCTACACCCTAAGCCCTAAATCCCTAAACCCCTCAGCCCCCCAAACCCCCTAAACCCTAAACCAGGGTGGAAGTTCCGGGAAACCCTGCCACACCATCAACTTCTTCAGCAAACCCTGGGCCGCAAAGTACTGCCCAAGGTACGAAGAAGACACAATGACGCGCATCCGGGTCAAGAAGGCCACCCTTTCGGATCTAGGTTTAGTGTCTATGTTTCGGGAAGGCTTGAGGTTTAGGGTTCAGGGGTTTATGGTTTAGGGGTTTAGGGGCTTAGGGTTCAGGGGTTTAGGGTTTTAGGGTTTAGGGTCAAATTTTGTAGCTGGGGTTTAGAGTGTAAGGTTTAGGGTTTAGATAATGTGTGCAGTCAATCGGCAAGTTCGCTGACAAGCAGCTTTCAGCTTTACAGCCAGGCTAAGCAAAGCCTGAAGGGGCCTGATTGAAATTAACCCTGAACCCTAAACCCCTAAACCCCTAAACTCTAAACCCTAAACCCTAAACTCCTAAACCCCTAAACACCTAAACCCCTAAAACCCTATAACCCTATAACCCTAAACTCCTAACCCCTACACCGGAAGGTCCCGCGCCTAGAGCTGATCTGAAAATGTAGGGAGTAGAGATTTGCAGTGGTTCTGCTAAGCGGGATCTGTGTTCAGGGATCGTGCTGTCAGGTGTATCAGTTTAAGGCTAGGAACAGGGTGCACTCTTGGTGCCATGTTGATTTTGGGAGGGTTAGCGGAACATTTTTCAGCCCCAAGCCCGAAAGCCCACTCAACCCAAAACTCTTGGCCTTAGAGGCAACTTAGGTAGCTAATGCGAGAACTTTAGAGTTTTTGGCCTCAATTATATTTGTGGCTTATCTTAGAAAGTACCCTCAACCCTAAACCCTGAACCCCTAAACCCTTGACACTATAACCCTAAACTCCTAAACACCTCTTGGGCCCGAAACAAAACTCAACGGTGAAGGGCGCAAGCTGGAAGGATGGAGGGCCTTCCGAGGGGTCAGTCAAGGGTTGTTGGACCCTGAGGGTTAGTCGCTACTGTTGATGATATGAATCCTGCATTACCCATAACAGGAATATACTATAATTCCCATAGTTTAGGGTCCTTAAGGTAATGCAGGATTATATCATCAACAGTAGGATTTAGGGTTTAGGGTTTAGGCCGAGGGTTCAGGGTTTAGCATGCTTGAGCTTTACTTCAAGTGTTGCCTTGCGAAGTTGGGTTCTGGGACGTTGAGCTTGTGGTTTTCTGATGGGGCAGCAATGGAAGGACTTGAACTGAGAGGTTCTATCAAAGTGTGCTAGCATACTCAGTGGGACTCTAGTGATCCTTAGTAGCTGAGTGGATACACTTTCCACTTTTTGCAATAATATTACCCACTATAAAACTAAAAGTGTAGACTTTTTGGGGCTTTTGAACTCAGCAACTAAGTCAAAGCGTGCTAGCATACTCAGTGGGACTCTAGTGATCTATCCCTTAAAGCAGACTCTCAGTTCTGCAAAAGCTCTTGCGAGACGACGAAACGGGGATTCACTCAAGCTCCTGTCTTCAGAAAGCAGCCCTGAACCCCGAGCTCTTGGACACCCAAACCTAGAGGCTCCATATATAGTACCATTATGGAATTAGGTCCCGAAAACCCTGATAAGGATGGTCTTTTGGGGCCTAATTCCATAATTTATAATGGTACTAGATAAGGAGCCTCTGGGAAATCCCTTAATTACCCCGACAAGCCCCTACTGTGAACCAAAGGCCGCAAACCGTAACCTAGAACTGAACAAACCTCAGCCGAGTTCCCATCCCCTAAGTCCTTTTGGCTGTAAACTCAACTTTTCAACTTTTGGGCCTCTTGTCAGGTAGTCGATTCTGAAAGTTTCAACTTTTATTTCCTGGGGTTTTCGGCCAGTGAGAAGCGTCCAAGAATCCCACTAGTAGGGTTTTCGGTACCTAAAACCAGTGAGAGTTAAAGCAATTCGGAGCATTGAAATTGGGACTTCAACCCTACTATTTGGATACTCGGACGCTTAAGGATAGACACCAAACCCTTAACCCGAAATCCGAAACCCTGAACGCATATAACCCTGAACATAGATCCCGCGTAGCAGAACCACTGCAAATCTCTACTCCCTACATTTTCTAGGTGCCCCAGTAGTACCCTTTTACCCTTTTTCTTTTTGGGCTCCCTTATTAAAACCGACTAGTAGGAAAAAGGGTACCCTTATTGTTAAGGGGCTACTGGGGAACCTAGTTTTCAGATCAGCTCTAGGCGCGGAACCTTCCGGATTTGGGGTCAGGAGTTTAGGGTTATAGGGTTATACGGTTATAGGGTTTAGGGTTTAGGGTTTGGGGGTTTAGGGGTTTATGGCTTAGGGTACTTCGCGGTTTGCATTCTTCGATCCGTGAGATGTATGTAAACCTTCAGGATAGCGAATGGGCAAAGGTGCTGTAACCAAACCCCAAGGCCCCATCAACTCAACACGAGGGCCGATAACCCCAGAGCCTCCAAAACCCCTTAATTAAGGAATATACCTTAAATTATAGTAGGATCCCATATATGATTTAAGGTATATTCCTTAATAAAGGGGTTTTGGAGGCTCTGGGTACGCCAAGGCACAAAACTTAGTAGCTGAGTGGATACACTTTACACTTTTTGGATAGTATTACCCACTACAAAACTGAAAGTGTAAACTTTTTGGGGCTTCTGAACTCAGCAACTAAGAAAACTTAAACCCTAAACCCTATCTTAATTACTTGGTTTTGGACTCTTTGGGTTCAGAGATTTCTGTCAGGCAGACGTCCGGAAACAACGACAGGCATTGAGGCCGTCTGCCTTTTTTGGGGGACCTAGCTTTGGGGGGGTTTAGCGTTTAAGGGTTTAAGGTTAGTTAAGGGTCTATGGGTTTAAGGGTTTAGGGTTTAGAGTTCTAGAGTCTCTGGCGGGTTTAGCATTCAGGGTTTTGGGTTCAAACCTAGTTGGCAATTATTGCTTCTGGTTTCGAGTGGCAGCCTGCACGAGGACTTGAAGGTTTGAGATTCAGGGCTTTGGGTGTTGTAGGTATTTTGGGATTTTCATGTTTAAGGGTCTTGTCGGGAGTTGGGGTTTCGGGGAGAAGGGCTCAACATTTTGCAGGTTTCTTGGGGTTAGTCGGTTCAGGTATTTTGGGGTTGAGAGCGTCGCAATCAATCAGATCTTGCTTTCTGCGCAAAGCCTCAGCTGTCAATGCCTAAGGACCAGAAACCTAACGTACCAATATTATTCCTTAGGCGTCCTTACTTTACTTATGATTTAGACAAAGAACCCAGAGAGCCCAATACCCCTTAATTAAGGAACATAGCTTAAATCATAATATACTGCCTAAATCATAATATGATTCCCCTTGTTATTTAAGGTATATTCCTCAATTAAGGGGTATTGGGCTCTCTGGGAATCTTTCTGGTCATGAAGGCCGGTATAGTAGTCTTATTTTCAGGCCCGATGTAGGCCCGATGTGCGAGATGTTTCAATCTGACAGCATTTTAAACCCTAAGCCGTCTTGAAATCGTCCAAAAAGCTACCGCTGTAAAACCCCCAACATTAAGCTCCAAAGCGGAGGCACAAAGGAAGGACTAGTAAGACTAGGCTATTCTTGGTTCCTTATCGACTACTTCTATGCCCTAACCCCCCTATAAAACCTTATAAACTCCAAAACCCCTTAGCCCATATCAGAGACCAGGCTCTCCCCAAACCCTGTTCCCTAAACCCTGTTCCCTAAACCCCTAGAGCTATTAATGATAACCCCATGTTAAGAGACCATTATAACCCCACGTGTAACTACCCATGAACCTCCAAGTATATAGGCCCTAAACCCTAAAACCTTATAGAATTTCTTTAAAGCGACCCTTAAAGGAACCCTTATAACCACCCATGAACCGCCGAGTAAGTCGACAAGAACTCCAGGGAAGGGCGCCAGACCTCAGGCGGCGCGGTCTCGCTCTACGATGCCTGGGACCAAGCTTTACAGGGTTTGCGTCCGGGGGTCCGGTGGGTTGCAACTTTAAGGTTTACCTTAATTAACCCTGAATAACCTACCTTTTTTTAGGGTTCCTGATTATGATTTCCTTATATAAGTCCTTAAAACGGTAGGTTACTCCGGGTTAAGGTAGGGTATAAGGCTTAGGGTGTAGGGTTTAGGGTTAAGTTGTTCATGGTTTAGGGTTTTGAGGTTAGGGTTTAGGGCTGCATGTTTAGAGTGCTGTTCTGATTTCAGGGCGTTTTTGGGTTGAGAGCAAGGGCCATAGCCAACCCAAGTGGATTCACCGTCCACAGTTTAGGGTGTGGGGCTGACCATGTGCTGGAAATCTGTAATGTGCGGCCTGATAATAAGTCAGGAACAGAATAAAGTCCGTTGGGGTTACATGCTCTTGGTACAGGTATATACCGGCCACAAACTTAAGCCCAGTCCAACTGTTTAACCACAATGTATGGCGTTCAGGAGTTAAGGGTTTGATGTTTCCTTACTGTTATAGTACGGTCCAAATACATGGACCCTTCAAAATCTGGAGATGTTACAAAGCCTATGATAAACAGGCTGCCCTTGATGTGACTGCTTCAGCCGCAGTTTGCTGCACCATGGATCCTCAACAGGGACTCTAAAATCGGACTGAAAACCGGTAACCCGAAGCGCGAAGCTGTATGCATGTGGGTTCGTTGCACACATGCCCTAAACTCTAAACCGTGTTAGGTTCGGTTGCACAGACCCCGCGCCAAGGCCTCTGCCGACTTCAACGACATCCTCCGAAGTGTACTGCTCGGCATTTCAGTTTCGGGTTTACGGTGTGATTAGCTGTGCCTTTACTATTGTTCTAAGGGGTCTTCCCTATGCTTCATGAGCCATTCACGATGTTTCGTAGGTTCTGGGTTGTACGGGCCAGCTCTGGCTTGATCAGGGGTCAGAACCCTACACTCCTAAACCTTACCCTAAGGGTCCAAGTACCTAATTATCTATCATATACTCTCCAAAATAGTCACCTACATAACTACTATCCAAAAGCCCAGTATCTAATTGTCGGGTCCTTTGGACCCTTTGGGTTAAGGGGTACAGGAAATCTCGAAACTGGAAACTCCTGGCTCTCAGGTCCAGGGGGCCTTCCGATTTAGGGTTGTATGGCTCTAAGAGTTTAAGGCTTTTGGGTTTTGGGGTTTAGGGTCTAGGGGTTTAGGGTTGTATGGGTTTTAGGTTTAGGTAATGCGGTTTGGGTTCTGGTAGTTTAGGGTTTCGGCTCGTTTTAACCCTACCAAGTGGCGTCGGTGATGGTTCTGGAGGTACATCAGCCGTTGTAGTTGTAGTGTTAGCAGGGCAGGGGAGGGCACGGTGAACTTACAGACGGAGCCACTGTGAATGGTTTAGCAAATTGACGGTGTAGACATGCCAAGGCCGTGTCTTGGCCATGAACCGTACTTCCTAAGATGTGAGCTTTATCAAGAAATGCAACCCATGAAGCCCAAGCTATTACAAGGACAGCCGACTGCAACTCCCTCCTGTAAGAAATCCTCATTTCATGCCTACACCTGGTTCCAGACTCAGGTGCAGATAGAGGGCGAGGCGCGGCAGTGAGAGATTTTTTTGGGATTTAAGGGTTTTAGACTGAGTGTTTAGTGTGTAGGGTTTCAGGTGAAGTGGGAGAGTGCTCTTTTAGTTTAGTATTTCTGTATCTGGTGACGTCTCTTAGAAGAAGCCCTGCGAATGACAGTGGCCATGAGTTTAAGTGTAACAGCCGTGGAGGAGGAGCAAATCCTGAAGCTTCTGGAGGCGCTCACCCAGAGATCCCAATAACCCTTAATAAAGGACTATACCTTAAATTTACAGGGGCCATAGGTTTAAGGTATATTCCTTAATTAAAGGGTTGTGGGCTTGCTGGGCAATGTCTGGTGCGTAGGCAAGACATTGGCAGTGCTGGACATAGGGGACATTTCGGGATGAACCTGGCCGGGCTTTCGATGCCGGCTCCCTTCACATGTGGGTATTAGGGTTTAGGGTTTATAGTTCTCTAAATTAGGGTCCCGTTTTAGGTGCCAAGCTTTAAAGAGAAGGTGCCTCAGAGGGACCCTAATTCAGATAACTCCCACATGTATCACCGACAACTCAGAGCGAAAATGGGACTTTCCGAAAGTTGGGGGTACCTTATCTGGCAGACCTTATATAATAAGGATCCTACCATTTAGGGTATTAAAACAGGGTCCCCTATTTCCGGAAACTCCCAAATCGAGAAGAAGCGACAGCAGTACAAGCAAGGCGCTACTGGGTGGACTCAGTGGGGTTTAGGGTTCAGGGTTTAGGGTTCAGAGTTCAGGGTTCAGGGTTTAGGGTTCAGGGTTCAGGGTTTAGGGTTTAGGGTCAGGGGCGCAGCCTTGGGAAGGAGATCTTCAGACAGCGAAGAATCATTCGCGCTATCCACAACTTTCGGTGCAAAGGCCTTGAGCACAGCTTTGCGAAGAGACCCCAAACCCTAAACCCTTATAGTAGCCCATATAGTCACCCCTATAGACCGCCTAATCCCTAATCCCTAAACCCCAGTCGGACGCAACGGCAGCCCTGAACATGATCGGCTTCCGAGCTTCCGAGCAAGCCAGATGCGTCGAAGATTCTTAGAGCTATGGCGGTAATATTAGGGTTTAGGGTGAAAGGGTTATAGGGATTATAGGGTTATAGGGTTTAGGGTTATAGGGATTATAGGGTTTATAGGGGATCTTGTCCAGTGTATAGCCTGCCAAACCCGAACCCGAACCTTGAGGTCACGCATTCTTACCCTCGAGCCGTGAATCTTAATTATGGGGTGTGCACGGCTTGCTGTGACATCGTCTACACGAGTATAGTCATGCGGCGACAGTGCCTCCTCCCAGCCCACTCGCCCACCCCAAACCCAAAAACATATCCCGATGCTTGAACCCTGAACCGACTTGGGAGTCCCTTGGGAGTTGCCGAAAATAGGGACCCTAATATAGTACCCTAAGTGGTAGGATCCTTATTACAAGGACCCCAAAATAAGGTACCCCTAATGTTCGGAAACGCCCAGACTTGGGGCTCAGTGTTTCAGTTCTATTTCGGGCTCTGGGGGTTTTGGACGGGTTCATTGTGGTTGGGTCAGGGGGATGCAGGCAAGTTAGCGGCAGTTGTAAATACCTCGAGTCTTACTCTTACCATCATCTTGAACCTTCAGGCAAGCCCAATTTGAAGGGGTTTAGGGTTTGGGGTTTTGTGGGTAATTATACATCGAGACATGGGGTTGCAGGTATATTGATTAGCCCTTCAGGAACCTTTGCATCTAAAGGTTCCTTTATTTATGGCCTTCCAAATCTCACCCTAGGGATTTACCAGGCTCATTGATTTGATCCGGTATTCCATGTGGATCTTAGGGGTTTAGGGAACCCTGCAAAAGCTTTGTGAAACTCGTTGAATCACTTGCAACATGCCGCGGAACTCTGAAACATCCGGTGATAACTGGTCGTCGTCATATTATCTTGTGGGTGCGTAATGCTGCCAACTCCGGCAGGTTTCTGAGACTTCTGCAGCCGCTTATTCATGTTCCTCCACTTAATGCTTGATCCCTGAAAGTCTGCAGCCGAAGTCTTCAAAAACGAAAGTCCCAAAACACAGGTCGCCGGCCGAGTCGGGGTGGAGGAGTCCTGAAAGAGTACGAAGACGTCTGGACCCTGTGTGCTTGAAAGCGTCGCGGAAAGTCCTTTAGGGTTCAGAGGTTCAGGGGTTTAGGGTTTAGGGTGAATGTCTAGGGTTGCAGTTTAGGGGTTAGGGGTTTCGGGTTTAAGGTTTATGTCTGGGCCACAAAGGACCAGAGTATGTTAGTTTTGGGGTTCAGGGTTGTGTGCTGGTGTAGGTTGTGCACAAGTTATCGAAGGTGATTTGAAGGAGGAATATGTCTGATCAGACTAGCTCTCCTTCTCTTGTTCCCCGGTCTTGATGTGTGCCGCATGGGCGAATGATTCAAACATGTCAACATGTAGCAAAAAGAAACAGCATACGTCGGTGACCCGCTTCCGCTTTTCCGGTTTCAAGTACTGGTGCGCAGGCCCTTAGCAAAGCATGAAGGTCTCAGGTTAGGGCAGAGGTTTCAGGGGAAGCTCGTCATGTCGTGAGACGTCAGCGGCAAGTCTAATACTTCGCATGGACAGTCTGCACAAGGTCGAGGATGTACAGAACCCCCTGCATCCATTATCCCAATACAATCCCAAAACCCTGAGCGTTTTGCAGACATAATTCCTCATTCCACTGCAGTCTGAAGGTCCCTAAACCCCAACCCTAAAGCCTTCACCCTAAACCAGTTTGCGGGCACATTAATCTTCCGCTTTTCAGTTTGAAAGTTTCTGAAATACCTCGAGGGTTTAGGGTTTAAGGTTTTAGGGCTTTTGGACGTGTAATGCCTTCTTTTTGAAGAGCTTTTTTTATGGTTGGGATCCTACGCTACGAAAATTAAACTGAGGCAAGCCTTAAAAGCGTACTACAATTCAGAGTCTAGGTAAGGGCCTGCCCGATGGAGCGGTGTAATGCCGATCCTACTGGGCCCTAAACCCTAAACCCCTAAGCCCCCAAACCCCTAAACCCTAAACCCTACCAGCACCCCCCAAGTGCCCCTTAATAGAGCCCTTATGGTCCTTAATAGGGGGTATTTAGGGTACATTAGAGGGTAGTTGGGGGGTCTAGGTAATAATCCCAAAACCTAAACCCTACTCTACGTTGCCTCTTTTTGCTCACCATCCCAGAGGCTCTACATGTAGTACCATTATGGAATCAGGTCCCTAAAACCATAATACCCTAAACCCCAAACCCTAAACTTCTTCTTCTGCTTCTTCTTCTTCTGAAAACCATAATAGGAATGGTATTTTGGGACCTAATTCCATAATGGTAGTATATATGGAGCCTCTAGGCATCCGATCCCAGGCCAAGCGGCGAGCGCAGGGCGTCCGCGCGAACGTGGCCACCGCCTTCGACACGGCGCCGGGCAAGCCCGGAGCTTACTTGGAGGTTCCTTTAAGGGTCCCTTTAAAGGGATCTATAGGGATTCTATGAGGGTTCCTTTAAGGGTCCCTGTAAAGGGATCTATAGGGATTCTATAAGGGTATAGGGTTTAGGGCCTACTTGGGGGTCATGGGTAGTTATAGGTGGGGTTGTAAGTAGGGTAGCTATAATTATAGCCCGTATTAGGGGGCTTATAACCCCACTTATGACTACCCATGAACCTCCAGTAGGGACCCAACAAGGGCTTATGGTACCCTTTTGGGGTTCCTTTCAGGGTACCACAAGGGTTCCTTTAAATAAGGGTTAGTATAAGGGCTCTATAAGGGTTTAGGGTTTAGGGTAACAGGTAGTTAGGGACCCCACCAAGGACATAAGCATGAGCATTTTATAGGAATATCCATACCTTATTGGGCTTCATTATAATATAAGGTGGGTTATATGGGATATCCCTATCCTTCTTTCTGCTTATGTGCTTTTTTGGGCGCAATGAGCTGAGTTCAGGCCGCATTTCTAGTAAAGGTTAGGGTCTAGGGGTTTGGGGTACAGGGGTTTAAGGTTTAAGGTTTAAGGTTTAGGGGTTAAGGGGTTTAAGTGTTACCTAAACCCCCAAAAGTATGTAAAACAATGGCCCAACGCCTATAACAGGCTAATTATTATCCAGGCGGGTTTAGGGGCTTAACCCTGTGGATCAAAATAGCCCAAAAGCCTTATATAGTATGGTCTTTGGGCCCGAAAGCCTTAATATACGAGTCCTTAGATCCCTAGGGTAGTAAGGTTTATGGTTCCTTCGGATTGCAGTGCTTGAAAGTTGAATGTGGCGCCTTGTTCTTGCCAAGGCGAAAACGTGGCGGAGGCGGGTGGGCATGTGCCTCCCTTGTTGCAGATCCTGGCACAAAGGTAATACTAGTTCTTGTGCTGCTATCACGTCTGCTTTTCTTCTACGTCTGCTTCGAAAACGACAGCGACGACGACGACCACGATGAGTGCTGCTACCACCAAGTGCCCGTGTCCTTTTGCTAATGCCTTTGTGCAGGTAGCATGCGGGGAAGAGCACGCCGACGGTGAGCAGGAACTTAGCGGGTGAGACTGGCTCTGTAGAGCAAAAGAAAGGCCTGAACAGTCGCCAGTACTTTGCCCAAGGGCTCCTTTTCCAAAGTATTTGCGGGACTTAGGCGAATTATTATTTTTACGGCCCCTTGTAGTACCCATATTATTGTAACCCCTTATAATGAGCCCTTTAAAGGAACCCTGATTATTATTCTTAGGGCCTCTATATTAGCTGACAATTGAAAGGCTTCGGGCTTCGGCTATCGCTGTTCAGATTCAGGGCTGTGGTTTGGTGTTTCAGCGCTTGAGGTTCTGCTTGTTTCTAGATTCCGGGCCTAAACCCTAAACCCTAAACCCTAAACCGGTTTAGGGTGTAGGGGTTAGGGTTTAGGGCTTGTTTCTAGATTCCGATCCCGTTCAGGAGACCGTGTGGATGTTAAGCTTCAGCTGGCACCGAGAACTGAAAGGAGTGTTTCATATTTGAGAACCTACAGTAGAATCCAGAAAGTTGGAACATCAATATCCTCATGCCCTTAAGGTAGAGTATAGGGGATCCTAGCACAAATCCTCCTAAACCCATGTTCCAACTTTCTGGGGTTCACTATAAACTTTGAACCCTAAACCCTCAGGGTCCAAGTAGTCCTCTTTCATGGCTTTTGACACTTAAAAAAGGCCCTAAAGTCCTATAATTGGGAGTACTTGGACCCTCTGGGTAAACCGTTTAGGCCAGGGTCTACGGTTTATGTCGGGCCGTAGGCCGAAAGTCCGAAACCCGGGTTTTGCCGGCTTAGATTTCAGTGTCTAGGTTCAGAAGCGATTATGTGCAGGGTCGAGTGATGCTTCCGACTTCATCAAGAATTCCCTTTCCCATAATACATATTCTTATCAGGAGATCCTTTCAAAGGCCAGTGGCTTTAATAGTCCAGCATCTGCTCCGTGCACTTTCAGTCCAGAGCATGTCTCCGAGATGTGGGAGTTTCCGAAAATAGGGGACCCTAATATAGTACCCCATATAGTAGGATCCTTATTATAAGGACCCCAAAGAAAGTACCCCTAATTTTTCGGAAACTCCCATGTCTGCCTGTGTTAATGCAGATGCACCACAGCCCTGCAAACCTTGACGCAGATTCACGGTGGGGTGGGTCTAGAGGTTTGGGGGACCAATGGTTTGGGAGTTTCGGGTTTTGGGGCTTGGGGTTTAGAGGTTTAGGGGTTTAGGGGTTTCGGGTTTAGGGTTTAGGGGTTTAGGGGTTTAGGGTTCAGGGTTCAGGGGTTTCGGGGTTTCGGGTTCAGAAAGTGCGGGCTTAGGGTTTGGAGGATTAGGGTGGAGGATTTGTAGGGCCTTCTGTCTTTTGCCTAAGCCGTATCCAGACATCCATAGATCCTGGCTCTGAACGGCCTCCTGTCTTGATCCTTGCCCAAGGGTGTAACTACTAATCCATTGGCCCATTGGCCTCCTGAGTTTGTTTAATTCCGGAAAGGAAAGCATGACCCCGAAAACTTGGTAAGTCAAGGCAAGACAGCTTTCAGGTCGTTCTTGAAGGTTCATGGGCAATATGGAAGCCTGAACAAATACCAATATTATTCTTTAAGTCTCCTCATGGCAATTTCATTGTAATTTGCGCCAAACCGCGTTTCTGCATATGAAGGCCTTCAAACCACTTCAAGGAGGATCATGGTTCAGGGCTTTCGGTTGGGTGTAGGGTTTAGGGATGCGGAGTTGGGGTGCTTGCTTCTAGCTGTCTGCAAAATGCAGATGCCGCGTGTTCGCTTCATGGGCCAAAACCAGCCCGATGCCCTAAACCCGGTTTCGAAGTGCCAAAGGAGCCCAAATGCCTACATCCCAAGCCCTGAACCTAAACCTGAAACCCTTTGCGCAACACCTCAACACCAGATTCTGCCTTCCTACACCCTAAACCCTATAAAACCTAAACCCCGGACCGTCAAAGCTTGATGCCTAAATCCGGAAAATCTGAACCCAGAAACCCTAGACCCAGGGCTCTTGGCCAAAGACCTGACTCGAAGATCATTGAAGGAGTTCTATCGCTGAACTACTGTTGATGGTAGAACTCCTGCATCACCATAAGGATCCTAAACTATGGGAATTACGGTATATTCCTTATTATGGTTAATGCACGATTTATATCATCAACCTAAACTTTAAACCCTAAAACCCTATAGATCTCTTAAAGGAAACCCCTAAAGGTACCCTTATAGATCCCTTTAAAGAAACCAGGATTTATATCATCAACCGTAACACCTGGCCTTTCAGTGGCTTATCATTTTCGAAGTCCTTTGACGTTCCAATCACTGAAGCATGGCTCATATTAAAGGGTTCCTTTAAGGGTTCCTTAAATGGATCTATAAGGCTTCTGTAACAGGTTTAGGGTTTAGAGTTTCTGAAAATGAGGGGTACCTTACTTTGGGGGTCCTTATAATATGGATCCTACTATCTAAGAGTTCCCTATTTTCGGAATCTCCCAAAAAAACAAAGTCTCAAAACCCCTACAATGAAATCCAGCAAGTTGGAATGTGGATTTGGGATGATTAATGCCGGGATCCCATATAATACTACGGTTGATGATATAAATCCTGCATTACCCATAACAAGGAATATATCATATTCCCATGTTTAGGGTCCTTAAGGCAATACAGGATTTATATCATCAACCGTACTTTACTTACGGGCATGAGGATACTCATGTTCCAACTTCTCGGCTTCTACTGTACAGAACCTAAACCCCAAACCCTAAAGGCCCTTCATTTCATCTCCGACCCTTACCAAAGCACCTCAGACCTTAAACCCTAAACCCCCTAAACCTCATATACCCTAAACCCCTAAACCCGTAACGCTATGCCCTAAACCTTAAACCCTACACCCTAACACCGTTACCCTAGACGCCCACTAAGTTTGATAAAATTATTAGCCCAAGACCGATAAAGGCTATCATTCTACATACTTGTGGGGTCCAGGTAAAGCTTAATCACCCCCCTAAACCCGAAACCCTAAACCCTAAACTCTACACCCTAATCCCTAAACCCTAAACCCTAAACCCTAACCCTAAACCCTAAACCCTAAGGAGCCCTAAGAGGTACCTAAGCCCCAATCTTCAAAGCCGTCAAGGGAAGCCTTAAAGGTACCTAAACCCTAAAGCTTGGAAGAAGCCCTTCTAAAGGATCCCTTGAAGAAAGGAAGCCTTAAAGGATCCCTTAAAGACCCCTTTAAAGGAACCCCTTAAAGGAGCCCTTTTAGAGCCCTTTAAGGGTCCCTTCCCCGACAGCGTGGCTCAAATCCTCGGCGGCCTTTTCTGCCCGCGACGCGACGACGCCCTCGATGATGAACGACGACCTGCTGGGCTCCCCTGTAACGGCTTCCTTTAAAGGCCCGTTAAAGGAACCCCTAAAGGAGTTAAAGGAGCCCCTATAAGAACCCTTAAAGGAACCCTTAAGGGGTTCTTTAAGGCTTCCTTTAAGGGTTCCTTCCAAGGATTTCTAGAGATTCTACAGGTTCAGGCTTTAGGATACAGGGGTTCAGGGTTGAGGGCTTAGGACTTAAGCTATAGGTTTACGGGTTTTTGGGGTTTTGTAGGTGTTCGGGTTTGGGCGAAAGTGTTGTAGGGAGGATCTTTGTCTTTAGAGTTCCTTAATGGTTGCTTTCAAAGGGTATGTGAGAGGTTTTGTGTTTAGGTTCCTTCACGGGGGGTTACTTTCTAAAGATTTTTGTTTTATAGTTCCTTCTTAAGGGAATAATTGAAGTGAGTTTTATTGTTATAGACATACATGGTACCTTCAAGGGCGCGTATCTAGGGTTTCGGATGTGGGATGTGGGGTTTATCAGGTTCTTTTAAGGGTTCTATAAGGCCCGCGCCCCTAACCTTAAGCCCCGGAGCCCCCCAAAACCCCAAACCCGGCTCCCTCCTAAATCCCTGGTGACCTAAACCCCAAACCACGACCGTAGTATATGGGAGTTTCCAAAAATAGGGGACCCCAATATAGTACCCTAAATAGTAGGATCCTTATTATAAGGACCCCCAAATAAGGTACCCCCTTTTTCGGAAACTCCCATATATACCCATGTACAACAAGTCCTTCTGAGCGGAGGCCTCGAGCCAAGACCGCCCCAGGAGATGGAACAATGAATCCCTTAACATTAGAGTCCCCGGATCCTCAGGGACCCCCCAGACCCCTGAAGCCCTAAAGCCTAAAGCGTAAAGCCCCAACCCTGGCCCCTCTTCTTGTCTTTTGCTTTTAAGGTGCCTGTTAAGGAGACATATTCAAGTTGCCGCAACAAGGAAACCATATTACGCATAGTCGCATCTTTGTTGACCTCTACTATGGTAACTTAAACTGCGTTTCTTAACCCTAAACCCTATAAGCCCGGAACCCTAAACCCTACAACCCTTATGAACCCTAAACCCTTAACAACCCTAAACCCTAAAAACCCTTAAATGCCCGAAACCGTAAGCTCTGAGCCGAGTAAGGAAGGATGGCAGCACAGGCTCGGTTAGCCTCAGCCCTGGCCGATGCCTCGGGGGGGGGGGGGGGGGGGGGGGGTGGGGGTTTGGGGGTTAGGGGGTTGGGGGTTTAAGGGGGTGGGGTTTGTTGGGTTTAGGGTTTGTGGGGTTGGGGTGGGGGGGGTGGGGGTTGTGGGGNGAGACCATGTGACGGGACGGCGGGGAGAGGAAGGGAGGGGCGGCCCGCGGGTGTGTTGTGCCCGCTCTCGGCAGGGTCCGGGGGGGGGGGGGGGGGTTGGGGGTTTAGGGGTTTAGGGTTTAAGGGCTTAGGGTTTTAAGGGTCTAGGGCTTATAGGGTTTAGGGTTTTAGGGTTTAGGGTTGAGGGGTTTAGGGTTTAGGGTTGGAAGGGTTTAGGGTTTAAACGTTTAGGGTTTACGGTCTTTAGGGTTTAAGGGGCTACGGGTAGGGCTTAGGGCGACTCTAGAACCCTTAAGGTGGCCCTTCCAGGAAGCTTGGAACTAAGCCCTAAACCCTAAGGCTCTAAGGACTCATATTCTATCGCTTTTGGGCCCAAAGACCATACTGTATATGGCTTTTGGGCTATTTTGAGCCTTAGGGTAAACAAAAACCCTAAGCCTGAAACAAAGCCTTAAAAGGACCCACAACTTCCTCGGACTTTGAAACCTCTTGCAAGGTGGCACAGCCGAAATGACCTCGGTGGCCGGTCCTACTGCCGCTCAGGCTTCCGATACTTCTGGGATTTAGGCTTTGAGGGCTTGCTTGGAGGTTCATGGGTAGATATAAGTGGCTATAAGTAGGATAGCTATACTTAATACCTCATATATATTAGGGACTGATAACCCACTTGTTACTTGTAACTACCCATGAACCTCCAAGTAGCGAGAGGAGAGCGCAGGGTTTTAGGGTATGGGGTATACAGGGCTTACCGGTTAGGGGTTAAGTTCAGGGGTTTAGCGTTCGGGGTTCGGGGGTTTTGGGGGTGTTTTTTGTTAGGGATTAAGCTTAGGGTTGGGTTGCAGGGTTTAGGCTTTGTAGGTTGTTTGTAAGAGCTGTTGTTGCCCCAACGCCGTAGCCCAGGCCGTCGTTCCTAATCTGAAATCTATAGGCCGCACTGGCAATTGCAAGGTCTCGAGACGGTCTCTGCAGCATTCCCAACAGGCTTGTATAATGGTCCTTGACTGAGGCTTATGCCCTAAATCTTCATCGGAGGTCCTCCATATGTTCAGCAGGATTCTTTCTTAAAGGTTCAGTTTCGGCGCCTGACCGATTATTGTTTCGGGTTCCTGATTATGCCTACAGTTCAATACGCCCCCAGACCCGATTCTGTCTATTAAGGCCTCCATACTCAGCCCTAATTACCCCTAAAGGAAATATAGAGAACCCTGACACGAAGCCTATAGATTTTAAAGCAGCCTTCGGCCTGAACCGTAAACCCTCAACCCCATAAACCCTAAACCCCTAAACCCTAAACCCTCAAGGTTTATCGTGCTCTCTGGGCACAGTGGATGTCGAACTTGGGACTTGCAAAGGAACTTCGCTAATGTAGGGTTTAGGGCTTAGGGTTTAGGGCTAACTAGCGGGAATGGTTCCTTTTGAAGGGCTCGAGTTGATAGGATTTTAGGTGTCATTGTAATTTTATAGGACTCGGGTGTCTAAGGGTGTAGTATAAACCGTATTGTAGGGGTTTAGCATATATATATATATAGGTATAGGGGCCTGGTTATTTTGAACAGGGTTTTGGGGTGATGCGGTCGAAAGCCTGTCGACGAAGAGCGAATCACAGGACGACCTTTGCATCCTTAGAGAATGTGTACAAAAGACAGCAACGAGTATTGGTAGATCTACAACATGCTGCAAGCAGATTGCAAAAGCCGAATGATTAAATCACATGTTGCGGTCTCTGGCTTTAGTGATGTTTAGCGCAAGATTGCGCAGCTCAAAGTTTGGGGTGGGGGGGTGTCTTAGAAACTTACGAGCAGGGACTTGCACAACATAATATTTGTGGTTATTCCGGCCCCATACACTATATACCCAGAAACTCGGAGCATTACTCGAATTTCAAGGTCCGGGTTTACTTTAAACTTTGCATACTTTGTAGAGGTCCGAAATGCGACCTTAAACCCTAAAGCGGAGTTGGGCTTCTACCGTGGGGCAGCAAGACTCCTTACACTATAGCTTAGGATAGTATTTGTCGCCAAACCATTGAACAACCTCAAACACCTGAAAATCTAGACCCCTAAGCGGTTTAGAGCTTAAGGTTTCTATAGGGTTAGGACCCTAATTAAACCCGAAACCCCTAAACTCCCTAAACCCTAAACCGTAAATCCCTAAACCCCTAAACCCCAACCCTGAACCCCTAAACCCTAAACCTCTAGTTTTGACTGCCACATCCGCAGGCCACGCAGCAGGCGCCGCAGCGGTTTCAACAGCAGGTGGTCCGACGGATGTACTTGGAGGGTCGGGGGACTTAATAAGTAAGGGCTCCTTTAAAGGGCATTATAAGGGTTCCTTTAAAGGGCTCTATAAGGGTACTAGGGTTTAGGGGCTTAGGGTTTAGTAAGTACAAGGGTTCTGGAAAGTCGTTGTTCAATATCGATAACTCAGATGGGCACCTCAAAGCAACAGAAGCCGGAAGTCGGCTTTCATCCTATCCAAAGTAGCAACTTCTCACCCTAAGTTCTCGTTACCCCAAAACCCCCAGCCCGCAAAAGCCCAAACCTTTATTGTGCAGCACCCCAAAGCCAAAACTCAAAATCCTAATTCCTGCAACCCTACACCCCATCACCGCAAACGCTACACCCCAACATCCTAAACCCTATAAGCCCTATGATGGCATTAGTTAGGTTAAGCATTCCGACGCCAAAACTTAGGTTGCTACGGAGATGGCTTCCCAGGCAGTGCAGGCCCACTCCGGGTTGTGCAGCGACAAGGGATTAGAGTTTTGGGTTTAGGGGTCTTCAAAAGAATTTGAGTGCTCTTAGGATTTATGTCTGATCTGCTATCCTTATTTGAATTATTCAACTCCGAGGGATCATTGAACACTTTCTTTTCTTTTGGTTCCAAGGACGTGCAAGAGAAAGGGTGTCAGGTGTGCCCGGGGGGATGTGAGATTAGGGGTCATGATCTTCAATACCGGTCTAGGTTTAGCTCTTTTCTATCCGTTATCCAGAGTTGAAGGTTTGACTAGGATTCAGGGTTTATCGGACAGTTTAGTTCAGGCTGTATACAAGTCAGGGTTTGGAGATTAAGGTTCGGTTCATGATTTTGGGGTTCAGGGTCAAGGCTTGCTGAGATTGGGAGGCTTGGTGTACGGGTTTAAGTTCAATATTCAGGCTTTCCAGTAGGGCTGCAAGCAATGACAAGTAATTGCTCTTGACCATACCTGATTCCTTCCAGGGTAATTTGTTGACAGGTTCTTCACCTTTTGCAAAAGCATCTCCGTCAACAAGCTTTCCGCTTACCTGCTAAGAGGAGAAACACAGAATTGCCGAAGCTCTGAGCCTGCTTGTGAGTAGTGCACCCTCCTGCAGCAAACCCTGCAACTTAAGCTGTGCTGCTCCTGGAATGTAGTTCCTAGAAAGCTTTAGAGCGAATCTCCAACCCTGATCCTCAATACCCTAAACCCTGGAACCTTTCGCCCCGTATCCCTGGACCCTACATCCTACGACCCTAACCCCTCAAATCCATCAAATTTAAACCTTTCACCCCTTTCCTCAAGCCCTGAAGTCGAAACACTTACCCACGCCAGCACGACGCCCTGAACCCTGAGTCTGCTAAGTAGCAAGACCTAACTTGGTGACCTAACCCCCACCGCGCCCGTCTCACTGCTGTCGAATAAGCAAATCATAACGATACTTGGAGGCTCATGGGTAGTTATAAGTAGTAGGGTTATAAGTCCCCTTATATGGGTTATAAGTATATCTACCCTGCTTATAACCCCACCTATAGTTACCCATTAACCTCCAAGTACTGGCGCAGATGACGATGCTGTGGGTGAGCGTGACAGCGACTATGTGGATGATGCTGCTGCCTGTGTTTAGTGCAACAAAGACAAGGCTCGGAACAATTTCATCTAGCATCCTCTCATAGTCTCTCCATATTTAGACTCGAATATACCCCGCCTCCCAAAAACACATTAACCTTAATCAAGGCACCTACGTAAAGGATCACCACAACCACAACGAGGATGTTGATGATGACGATGATGATCATGATTGCCGGGAAGTTGATGAGATGCCGCCGCCAACGCCGTCGCAGCTGCTGCTGACGCGAGATGATGATGCTGATCATGACGACCATACGCAAGATGAATCTGATGCTGGTGTAATGCCGATGACGATGATGGTGGCGACATTGACGACATTGATGTCGACGATGCCAACGTTGACGAAGGAGCACCGCAACAAGAGGAAAGTAGCATGGAAACTTCAAGTTTAGCGGTCAACGATGGATTTTCCTACGCATTAAATCTGCTGTTGGGTCATACGGTTGGCCCACCCCGCATGACAGCTCGGTTTAACCACGATCTGGCCAGGGACAAGTTGCGGGCAGCACAGGTTCATGAAATAGGAACGTTAGACATCCGTACCAATACTGTATGCCAGTGACCATGGAGTTGTCTCGCATGTCTAGTCCAGTGTTTCTCGCTTTTGGGTCATTTCCAGAATCTACCTGCGACACCACATCACGAAGCGTCCTTGGCGTGGTGTAACTATAGCAGATAGCATCCACTAGATCCGTGTAACTACACTAGGCCGTTGTGCTGTTCGATTAATGAAGAGAAAGTAATATGCTTGCTACAGTGGCCTTTCGACTTTCGAGGTCGGGAGCACGCATGTTGTGCATTGGCCAGCACACTTCGCACACTTCGGGAAATTCACCAGCAACAAGTCATATGGAGGTGAAGAGACTTCTGCTGAATCGGTTTTCGCGCCAGTCTTCCGTCTTTAGGGGTTCGGTGCCCACATTGCTGCATAGGGATGGGGTTATTCAGCAATGTCAGATGATTCGGTGTATCGCAGGGTGATAACGGTAAGATGTGGGAATCACTACAGTTTCTCGAAGATGGAGTGCCCAATGTCAAAAGCAAGCCCGGGTTTTGGCACAGTTCTCACGTTCTCTCTGTCAGGCCACTGTGCATAAACTTGTTTTTGCTTACAAGCACAGGTACGCAGCTGCTCAGCTGCAAGTACATACATCCGTTTACGATGAAATACCACAACATTTCTAACGCATGCTAAAACACTCACCCCTGTGCAGGGAGCTGGTCGAGTTTGGACCTCGGTTGCTTGCATGGCGGAAGCATTTCTGCACTGTGTCTTAGTGTAGTTCAAGGTTTCGGGTGTACAAGTGACGAGATTTAAACTGCTTAGAAGGAGGTGTTTCGGATTAGAGGCTTGGATTTAGTGCATGTGTGCGCAAAGTTGCCGGGTATATTGTAGTTGCCGGGTGGCTGCACATGCCTACATCAAACCCTCATGAAGCTCGATGCGAGAACAAAACACAGCCACCCAGACTCTATTCTATCCGTCTGAGGATCGTAATTACTCTACTAAGCTGTCTTCCGCCGCATATTCCAATTTACAATGCAGTATTTGCAACCCGTCGTAAACGGCAATATATGTTCTGAATCACTGAAACCCTAACACTGACACCCTAAAACGAGTTAGCATTTCCCGGATCTTCCAATGTAGACTGCATACTCTACTGCATACTGCTAAGCCCAATAATAATCAGAATCCTTCAGCTTTACACTGGCGTCCAGTCTTAGTCTTAGGTGTGGAGATATGTTTTGTTTTGTAGTTTTGGCTTTCTGGGTCTTAGAGCCCTCATGAGTTTAAGGATGAGGGTTGCGGGCCTTCGAGTTTAAGTCTATGGTTGACGGGTTGCTCTTCAAGCGTTACCCGAAACCCGAAACCCTGAACCTTAAACCCTAAACCCCTAAACACTTAAACCCCTAAACCCTAATCTCTAAGCCCTTAAACCCTTAAACCTTAACCCCTAAACCCCTAAACCCTAACGTGTTGGCACTTCCCAGGTCATCCGCAGCACAGCCAACGAGGTCATTTTGTACATCGAGTCGAATCACTACAGCGTTCGCCGGCTCAACATCCACCAACCAGTTGTTTAGGGGTTTAGGGTTGTCGGGTTTAGGGGTTTAGGGTTCAGGGGCCAGTTCCCAAAGCGTCCTACGTACTGTTCTGGGGGATACTTCCGCAAATCATAGTAGTAATTCCTAATATAGAACCCCCACATTCTACTATATAGGCACTTTGGACTGTTTGGGGCTGTTGCTCCTTGTTCAAGCCCTTCTTGGGATTCGTTCGCGCGTAAAGCGTCTCGACGCGTGACTGCTCTGAGCCCTTGCTGAAGGTGACTGCCTTGAGCTTCATCGGCGGACTGGTTCTTGTGTTGCTGGCTCGTGGGGGATCTATAAGGGTACTATAATAAGGGATCTACACTATAAGGGATCTATAAGGGTACTAGATGGGTACTATAAGGGACCTAAGTGGTCAGGTTCTGCAGGTTGTAACTACGTTGAGGGAATGAAGTTTGGATGGACGTCCGAGTATGTGTATTGCTGCGCATCAGTGTATGCTGCCACCCGGCAGCATGGACACGCCGTCGCGCTTGCCGGTCAATTGTGTGCGGTAAGCAGGAGTAAACTGGCGGGAGTAAGCAAGCTGACAAATGCGCGGACATGTGGCTATGCCTGTGTATGAATGGGGACAAAGTTCATGGGCATGAGCATGCAAAAATTATGGTTATACGAGCGAATGAAAACATGATTGATCACGGAAGAAGGTACTGCTGTATGGGATGTCACTCCAAAACTAGCTCAAGAGACCAAATATTTGAAAGTTTGCCTAGCATTACTGGGTTTCTCAAATATTGGGGGACCCAATAGTGGAAAGCTTTTGCTGGACTGGTTTTTTGGAAGCACGGCTCCCGAAATTACAGAATGTATCTCCGGCTTGAATTGAAGGGCTGCCCGTTAAAGCAAAGTGTGTTCGTCCCGAAGCCAGTTTCTGAGGCATCTTAGCTTTAGCGCATGAGCAACGGCTGCGGAGCCCGCCCTCTGGTACAACATTAACGGGTATAGTTGTTGTTTTTGGTGGGGCGGCCGCACTCGTCAGCGTGCCGCCCGTGCCGCATTATGTATGTCTGTATGCATGTTGTATGCATGCTTGTACGACACATGAAGCCTGAACACATCCTATGCCAGAAGCGCGGCACCACGATGTCACCAAACCTCAGAACCCCGAAAAACAAAGTGTAGGATTTTCTTGCTCTGTTCAGGGTTCAGAGCTTGCAAGCTTTAGTACGTGGGGTTTAGCACTTATAACGGGTTTATGACGTAGGGGTTTAGAGCTCACTTGGCGATCCAAAACCCGACTGTTTCGAGGGTGCTATACTAGTAAAGGGGTCAGAACCTGCTATATTGTAGGGTTTACGGCTTACCCAAAGGGTCCATGTACCCAAATAGTATATACTTTGGCCCCAAATTGTATAGACTATTTAAATATAGGTACATGGACCCTTAGGGTTAGGGTCTACAGTCGGAGGCCCTGTGGCCCAAAAAGCTGGCCACTGTCTATGAGCCCTACGTAAATTCCTGTAGCAGACTTGGAGGGTCGGGGGACTTAGTAACTGGTTATTTTAAGGACTTATAAGTACCATAACCCCAATTAGGGTCCCTTTTAGGGTACTTATAAGTCTACTTACTACCTACTTACTAAATCCNGGGACTTAGTAACTGGTTATTTTAAGGACTTATAAGTACCATAACCCCAATTAGGGTCCCTTTTAGGGTACTTATAAGTCTACTTACTACCTACTTACTAAATCCCCCGACCCTCCAAGGAATCTTGAAACCCAAACCCTCCTCCTCCCTCCCAAGAGTTGGAAACCCAATAGCCTCAATCCTTAAGAGTAATGTATAAGGAATCCCAGCACTATTTGGCCTTAGTCCGGTTTTCAACTTTATGGGGTTTACTGTAGACCCGAAGCCCCATGGAGTGCAGAATCTCAAAGTTGTCCCAAGCTTCATTTCATGGTTTGAGTTGCTTATGGAACGGTTTTAAAACGTATGCTAGAGAGGAAAGAACGATCTGGGTGGCGAAGGTAAGGGCATCAAAGAACGGCCCCTTGGAGGTTCATGGGTAGCTTTAAGTGGAGTTATAAAGTCCGCCTATTGTGGGTTATAAGCATAGTTGCCCTACTTATGACCCTACTTACTTGTAAATACCCATGAACCTCCCAGCAGATTTCCCACTGCTAAACCCTAAACCCAAACCCCTAAACCCTTAAACCCCTAAGCCCTAAACCCCTAAACCCCTAAACCCCGAACCCCTAAACCCCTAAACCCCTAAACCCCCTAACCCTGAACCCTTAAACCCCTGAACCCCTATACCCCTAAACCCCTAAACCCCTAAACGCCTAAACCGCCTAAACCGCCTAAACCCCTAAACCCCTAAACCCCCTAGCCCTTAAACCGCCAGGCTGGCATTTCCGCCCTTAGTTTGCTCAACGTCTTCGGATTTCTCTCGGGACCGTTGTCCTACGTCATGCAAGCCTACGAGGCACACGGGGCGCTGTTTTTAGGCTTTATTTAGGGTTTGGGGTTTAGGGGTTTTTTATGGTTTTGCTTGGGTCCTGGGGCTGAGGTCTGGGACGTCGGGTTTGGGATTTGGGGGTTGATCAAAATTATGGGCCCTTTTGGGGTCTGTATTATAGTATATTCCTTATAGTCTAGGGGACCAAAAGGGGCTTATAATTTTGATCAACCCCCATTTAGGTTCAGGCTTTCATCGCGGCCATATTCAATCCTAGTGGGACCCTAACTTCTGCATCACTGCTATGGCAGAATCCTATCTGGACCTCTCAAAATCGATGCTTAAAGCAAACACCGTAAAATCCTGAACCGTAACCCTGAAATATTGCTTAGTAGCTGAGTGGATACACTTTACACTTTTGGGATAATATTACCCACTATAAGACTAAAAGTGCACACTTTTTTGGGGGGGCTTATGAACTCAGCAACTAAGATTGAACCCCAAACCCCGAACAAATGTACACAAACCCGAGTCCGAAGAAAGAGGATGCGCCAACGGGCGGCTGCTCCTAAACAGATCGAATATTGTACAACGATACTCTCAACTTGTCAGAGTCAGGGTGTGAAAGCATACATATATATATATATGCACCTATATATGTATGTATTTATTTACTTATATTGTCATATATGCATTTATTTACTTTGTTTGTTTGTTTGTTTGTTTGTTGTATATGTGTGTGTGTGTGACATGCATATATATTTATTCTTTATTATGTGGTTGTTGTGTTTTGTTTGTCAGTGTTCCTATATACAGACATACCAATACATGCATACACATACACGTGCACATACGCAGACACAGACCCGCAACCCTGAACCCTCAACCCTGAACCCTCAGCCCTCAACCCTTAGCCCTAAACCCTAATCCCTAAACCCCCAAACCCCTGTGGGGGCACTTGCTACTGAGTGGCTCTTGTCTCGTGTCTTAGCTGCTGCAACCTTTGTGTTTTCCCGCTGGGTGGCATTTGTGTTAATGTTTTTCTCTGGGAGTGTGTGAATAGACATGCATCTCCCCTATGTGCAAGTCCCGTACCGGGGCGGACCCTTGGACGCAAGGAAAAGGGCANCTGGGTGGCATTTGTGTTAATGTTTTTCTCTGGGAGTGTGTGAATAGACATGCATCTCCCCTATGTGCAAGTCCCGTACCGGGGCGGACCCTTGGACGCAAGGAAAAGGGCATTGCATTAAAAAAAAAAACCCCAAACCCCTAAACCCTAAAACCCCAAACCCTAAACCCTAAGCCCTAAACCCTAAACCCTCAGCCCTCAGCCCTTAGCCCTAAACCCTAATCCCTAAACTCGCAACCCTAAACCAGACCGTCAATCCTAAGCCCTAAAACCCTCAACCCTAAACTCTAAACATCTCGAATCCTGGCAGTATCCTTATAGAGTCCTTTAAAGGAACCCATGTATAATATACTCCCCTTTAAGGGAACCCATCCCGCGCCCCTGGCAGCTTCTGTTCGGCCTCGTCATCTGCATCGTGGATGGTCCAGCAGATCGTTTCCCTGGCCTCAGAAAACAGGTCAGGAAACCCCCAGGGCCCTTTGTTCAGGGGGTTTGGGCGTTTAGGGTTTAGGTTGTAGGGTATAGGGTTTAGGCGTTGGGATCTTAAGTTAAGTCACCGCCAGGACCCCAACAAGGGCCCATTAGTAGAGCCCTAATGGCCCTTACTAGTGGGTATTGTTCCCTAAACCCTAAACCCTACCGTGGGGGCATGTTTGAGGGTAGTTGGGGGGGTCTCGGGGCTCGACCGGTTTTGGTTTAGGGTTTCAGGGGGTCGGATGTAGGGTTTTTGGTTTTGGGGTTTGGGCCCGGTTTAGGGTTTAGGGTTCAGTTAGGGTTTAGGGTTTAGGGCGGTTTGGGGTTTAGAGTCCGGGGGTTTTGATTTAGGGTTTGGTGTTCAGGCTGTAGGGTTTCAGTTAAGGCAGACACCACCGTACTACGGTTGATGATATATAAGTCCTGCATTTCCCATAATACGGAAAATACCATAATTCCCATTCATAGTTTGGGGCCCTTAAGGCAACATTACTTACCTTGGTTAGTAGGGAATGGAGGAATGGGGGTACAATTATAAATTATAACTACTATTACTACCATTCTTCCATTCCCTACTAACCAAAGGTAGGATTAACAGCACCAAGTGCCCTGAACCCTAAACCCAAAACCCTAAACCCTAAACCCTAAACCGAGGGAGTTTGGGTTCGGTGGACCGGGCAGGTTGGAGGACAAAAGGAGTTTCCGAAAAATAGGGGGTACCTTATGTTGGGGCTCTTAATAGTAAGGATCCTACTATTTAGGGTACTATATTAGGTCCCACATTTTCGGAAACTCCCATATGGTTGTCGTATTGACGGATACCTTCGGAGTGGCTCAGTTGCTCCTGAGCGTATGCTGCCCAGACTAAACATTCAAATGGTAATACGAAGGCCAAAGTTTAAGGTGGGATATTTGGCTTTCTGGGAAGTGGGTTTGCCCTAAACCAAACCAAACCGTGTTGGGAAGGTGGTGAGCTATGCTGCTTTCTTGCGCACCAACGCCAGCCGGCTTCTTACAGCCTCCGAGTTTGAACGTGTCCAAGGTTTAGGGTTTAGGGTTTGGGGCTACAGGCCCCTAGAAGACTATAAGGGTTATGCCAGAAAACGTTTTGTTGGAGATCTTGGTGTATCTTCTTCGGGTATGCAGAACCCCTGTGTTCGGGACCGTATGGTCCATCTGTGGCATGCGCCCTTGTGCATGCGGGGCTAGAACAGAGTTTTGTATGCTAGCACCCGAGCCCTTCATGCATCAAAAGCTCTACAAGCCTTAAACCTGACCTAAACTGTGCCCTACAGTAACACGGAGAAAAACAAACAACCCTTTGTTCAAGTTTTCGTGGCTGGCACAGATATTGTTTTCAACGTACTGAAACTCGGTGCCCTCACAAGAAAAGGTTGGGTAGGATCGTTTCAGCACATCTGATTCCCACCCCAATGTTGAGACTCCAGTTCGGACCTCTGATTGTTCAACACTTGTTTGGACGGGCTTAGCTTGATATCCTAAACCCTACAAGCCCTAAATCCTAAACCCTAAACACTTACATCCTACGTCTGGCAATTTTTTGACGCTTCACTACACAACCACAGCTCTACAATCAAAAACAATCCTCAACAAGGTCGCTCCGTCTTCTATCTCTTCATCGCCTGCTTGGAAGGGCAACACGAGGCCATCGGGAAGTCACCCAAGCGAGTTTTCGGGTCGCATCGGATGGAGTTCAGGTTTGGGATGCGCGGCGGAATCTCGCAAAAACGTGGGGCATCTATAAGCCTTAATTGTTAAACCCGCAACCCTAAACCCCATTGGTGAATCATGAAGCCATGCACGCAAAGCTTGAAACCCCCTAAAGCCCGAAATTCGACCTCTCCAACACCGGCTTCGGAAAAACAGCAACTGTGAGGAACCTTTAACATTGGTGTTACTGGGAGGGTCACCCGGCTCAGGAAGTAAATTCATTGGGTTGATCAGTTTGCATGAGTGTAGATACCTTATTCATGATCCTAGTTACTAAATCCCATGATTTTTGAAAATCGAAGTCAACAACAAGAAGTCATTGATGTTCCAGTCTTAGATTTAGACTTTTCACCGGTTCAGAGTCTGAAATTTCCACGACCCTATCGCCCCGGACTTCTATTAACACAGAAACCCTTGCACCTCCCAAACCTTAAACCATAAAACCCAGCGGTATGTCTGCGCCCTTCTTAACATCCTAGCCTTGCAACCCCAAATTAAAAACCCTGATTCCCGAAGCTGTTTATCTTAGCGCCACGAATTCTCGATCTGAACCTATAAGCTCTTGCTTTCGAAGAATAGTAGGCAGTAGTAGGTTATGGCCCTTTTGCTACAGGGACAACCCCTAAATTACCAAACATTCGGTTCTTGCATCCCCAAGCATTCCTTGAACCCAAAACCCTTAACCCTTAAATGATCCCATTCAAGGAACTCCCTTAGAGGAACCTTACACCTACAGGCTCTTTACATCCTACACGCATTACATAAAGGAAACTAGATAGAAACCAACGCCTACAAACTCTTCCAGCCCTGATCCCTAACCATGTACCCAAACAGTATATACTTTGGCCTTAAAGTAGTGCCTATGTAAGTACATTCGGCCCAAAGTATATACTACCTGGGCACATGGATCCTTATGGTAGCTGTTCTCCAGGGCTTTGGCCTAGAGAACTACACCTATGAACTCTTTAAGCCGTGACCCGTAAATGCCCTAAACCCTAAACCCTAAACCAGGGCTTCGGCCTTCCTACAAGTAATATATAAAAGAAACCATAAAGGAACCTACGTCTACAAACTCTTAAAGCCCTGCACCCCTACAAACCCTAAGCTTAAAGACCTGGAGCCTCCAAAATGCTGTGTTTACCTAATTGTAAGGTTTCGGCTTGTTACTAAATGTTACTACAGTAGAAGCCCAAAAGTTGGCAACCCCATAGCCTCAATCCTTAATAGTAATGTATAGGTAATCCCAGCACTATTTGGCCGTAATTCGGTTTCCAACTTTATGGGGTTTACTGTAGACCCGAAGCCCCATGTAATGTAGTGCAGAATCTCGAAGCTGTCCCAAGCTTCATTTCATGGCTTGAGTTGCTCATGGAACGGTTTTAAAACGTATGCTAGAGAGGAAAGAACGATCTGTAAACGTTCTCCAGGGCTAAACCCTAAACCCTAGACCCGAAGCCCCATGTTCTCCAGGGCTTCGGCCTGCGAACTGCCATTGGCTTCTACTTCGCGGGCATCGCGTGGGGGCCCTCGAGTCCAAGTTTTCTTTACGGTTTAGGGTTTAGGGTTTACGGTTTAGGGTTTAGGGTTTAGGGCTTGCAGTAGAGTGGCGCATAGGCGGAAGTATCTTGCGACAGTGTAATTTCGAGTGCGTCGTCTTTTGACGATTGGCCGTTGGAGCCTGATTGTGGATGGCTCTTTCTTTTAACTCTCCCACCCCNGGGGGCAGGGGGGCAGGGGGGCAGGGGGCGGGGCGCGCGGCCATAGAGGTCGAGGGGCTTAAGCGCCGCCCACCCACAGTAGGTTGGCGGCCTAGGCCTTGAGTTTAGGGTTTACGGTTTAGGGTTTAGGGTTTGGTGCTGATCCGGGCTCCGGGTTTTTTTGTTTACTCAAGTTTTATACTTGGAGGTTCATGGGTAGTTATAAGTAGGGTAACTATACTTATAATCCCTATTAAGAGACTCATGACCTCACTTATAACTACCCACGAACCTCCAAGTAGGGCCTTCATTGTGGCGTGGGGTTGTGGCTTGAGGATCAAGTAATTTCTAAACCCCAACAAGCCTACCTAATTAGACAGTTAACAGGCAGCAACAAGTGCGAACCCTAAAGATGTATATAGGTTCTTTATGGTTCATGTAAACCCTGAACCGTAAACCCCTAAACCCTACTTTGGGAGGTTGATTGGTGTCCAATATCAAACATTTGGGTGCTACAAGGGTTTTTCTATAGGCAGGGGTTTCAAAGAGGTTGCTCAAGCCATGAAACCAAACCCTAAACCAGAAGCCCAAAGCCCTAAACCCTCTTGAATGCTTGCGGAGTGTGCAAGGCCCAATGCCCAATGCACTTACCAAAAGCACCCAGAAACTCCAGTATCCCTTCTTCAAAGGAATATACCTTAAGTCATATAAGGGCTCCTGCTACAATTTGAGGTATATTCCTCAATTAAGAGATATTGGAGTCCCTGGGCACTGCACAAGCCTTCGAGCAGCCCGGTGTCCGATAACCTTGTACTGCAATCCCTAACCCTAAGGGTCCATGTACCCAAATAGTAGACACAATGGCCTTCAAGTTGTAATTCTGCCTATATATCTATATCCAACTATCTATATATACATATATATATATAGAGGTATCCTTAGCGCCAAAGTAAGCAACCCTAAACCCTCTACTCTATGGGTAGATGGACCCTTATGCCCTAAACCCTTATAGCCTTGTAATACCCAGAGACCCAATGGCGTAGTATGTAGCCGAAAAAAGCCCTTGAGGGAGCCCTTGAAAAGGAGACGCTTGGGGCTTCAGCCCGGGCCACGCCCTTGTAAACCCTCGACCTGTGAGACTGTCCGCACTTTAGGGCTTAGCTAGACCCCCAAAAGTAGGTAAAATAATGGCCTAACACCTATAAAAAACCATGCTTCTAACTACATTAACATACTTCAGGCGTCCAGGTGGGGTTATGGTCATGGTGTGAAGCCGACTCCAAGCCGTTTCGAGGGTGGGTCACATGGTCCTGGCAGTGCGACGGCCGCCGCAAGAAATGCAGCAGGCCATTTCCTTTTGCGTGTTTATTTGGAAGTTCATGGGCAGTTATAAGTGGGGCTTATGTATTTATAAGTCCCCTAGTATGGGTCATAATTGTAGTTCCCCTAGGTTGAATAAAACCCCACTTATAGCCACCCATGAACCTCCAAGTGGTGCTTAAAGGCGTTCAGTTTTGAAATATCATTGACCGTTTGCACCGAACCAGAACAACAGGGATTAGATCTACAGGGCTTGTTCGACAGGATCGGCAAATTTTGACAAATAAAGACAAATAAAGACAAATTAAAAACAAATAAAGACAAATAAAGACAAATAAAGACAAATAAAAACAAATAAAGACAAATAAAGACAAATAAAGACAAATAAAGACAAATAAAAACAAATAAAAACAAATAAAGACAAATAAA
>BGNK01002837.1:35110-84796 GCA_003297005.1 Symbiodinium sp. clade A Y106
CCCCCCCGCCCCCCACCGCCCTGAGTCTCCCTCTTTCCATGGAAGGCCGTGGAGCGCGCGAAGCAGAACCTCTCCTCGAGCTCCGAGGAGACAAAGCGCCGCGCCGTCGAGCGCAAGGAGCCTGTGTTCAGGGGTTTCGGGTTTAGGGTGCTTTAGGGTTTAGGGTAGTTTAGGGTTTACGGTTAAGGGTAGTTCAGGGTTTTGGTTTTATAGAGTTTAGTGTTCAGGATTTAGGGTTTGGGGGTTTTGCTGCGCTCTCTTCGTCTTCTATTTGTTGAAAGTGGTTTGTCTTATGGGCTGGCTTTCGGTTCTGAGGTATTCATGCAGTTGAGGGAGTCGCTACTTTTTTGTTTTATGAAGGTGTCATAGGGTTTTGTGAGGGTTTTATCAGAGGGTGTTACGCGGGGTTCTAGGGCCTAGGGTTTTACACGTTTTCAATACAGGTTCTGGTTTCATGAGGGCCCAAAGACTTCAAAGCCCTTAACTAGTGAAGGACACAGTAGGGATCCAGCCTTGAAGGGAGATTGGAGTGTCCGAGTGGATTCGGACAGGTTGGGCATTTCGGGCTACAACATACCCTTGTTTGACTGCCCGTGAATGATAATCATAACGCACTTCATGGATCTGCTTATGGACAGCTTGTGGTAACGCTCCCACCTTATATACACCGTAGAGTCCTCAAGGAAGCCTTATGTACTGATCCCCCTCCCGTAGAAAGCCCTACCTAGAGGCTCATACCCTACCCCTTTTTAGGATACCTAGTTTTATGGTTAGGATCTGTTATCTTGAAAAATAGGCGCCCTAAAGAAGGGGTAGGGTATGAGCCTCTAGGTAGAGTCCCAGAGCATAGAATCCTCTACGACGTGTCAGCCGCAGAGTTTCAGGAGAAGCTCAAGGAGCAAGAGCGGGAGAAGGCCCGGCTACGAAAAAGGGCTCCTGGCTTAGAGAGTGTGGGTTTTGAGACATAGAGCGTAAGGTTTAGGGAAGTTTAGGATTCAAGGTTCTTCAGTCTGTAGGCTTCTTCAGTGTAGCTGACTTTCTAGGTAACGAAAGGTCTCCGCAAATCACATCCACCTAGCTCGCCTGCGTCCACATCAACCCTAGACCGTAGAAGTCTAAACCCGTCAGCAGAGCCTTGGGCCAGGAAAGGCAGCAAGCGGCGAAGCACGCTGCGCTGAGCGACATGGCAACAAGAAGCTATCTGTCGGGGCTATTATAAGCAGTGCGCGAAGATGGCTTCTTCTGAACACTGGAGGTCATATTATACTCCCCTGCCATACGAGAAGTACAACTTCATTCGGTAAGATCACTCTTTAGCTTTCAGTGACGGAGAAGTCGTGCTCTTTACAACCCCAGGGTGCATGCGTGCAGAGACGGTATAGGGTTCTATACTTCTAGTCCCGAATATGGGGGCTCAAAACATTACCAATAGTATCATATACCCCCAAACTCTATTCTAATTATTAAGGCCCCTATATTATGGTTGAAGCCACCCTCATTCCTTGCTGTGGCGATTGAAAGTCGTTGCATAGGATCTTCTTCGTCACATGGGTGTTGAGTTTAGATGTCCATCCCGTACTCAGGAATGGGACGCTGACACAGTGCAACTGCACAACCAACAGAAAGTATTCCCTTGCAGTCTCTGTGTCGTGGGGAGCAACAGACGATGCAAGCCCTGGATGTAAAAATGAAGAACTTCGACATTCTATGGGTCTCAATATCGGAAACCATCTCACGCGACATGAGCCCCTTGCCGCTCAAACGTTGCGACAACAGGTTGCATTGACGGACGCCGGACCCATTCCCAAGACTGCAGTTGTAGTCAACGTCCTAGGGACGAAGGACATTTGGTGACAAAAATTCGCTAGCTGATGATGGATAGCTACATGCGATCCTGTTACGGACGAGCTTGTCAATGTTGGTCATGACCATGACCGGTAGACATACATACCGAGGAATCGAGGAACACTGGAAGGAATAACAAGGAAGCGAATTTGTCATGAGTGCGGCGATGAGGAACAACATGGTGAGCAGAAGAAGGAGGACGACAATGCTGATACTGTCGATGTTTCTGCAGATTCTNGAACACTGGAAGGAATAACAAGGAAGCGAATTTGTCATGAGTGCGGCGATGAGGAACAACATGGTGAGCAGAAGAAGGAGGACGACAATGCTGATACTGTCGATGTTTCTGCAGATTCTCGCGATGAGGGTCAGCATGAGGACCAGGAAGAACATGAGGATCACAGACGTGCGAGCAACGGTAAACCGACTGCATTGCTGATGTTCTACTGTTGCCGGTGATGTTTGTGTGTGTGGGGGGAAGTCGATGGTAGTGTTGGTGTGACCATGATTGTGGCCATGTTCATGTGAGCATAGCGACCGTGATTGCGACGACTGCCGTCATGACGGTGATGATGATGCTGGTGACGACGGCGTTGGTCAGAAGAAGCATAGCCAAGTGATGACCACGACAGCTACTGCTTCAATCTTTTCTTGAGGCCATCACTTCATACTTACNCGTCATGACGGTGATGATGATGCTGGTGACGACGGCGTTGGTCAGAAGAAGCATAGCCAAGTGATGACCACGACAGCTACTGCTTCAATCTTTTCTTGAGGCCATCACTTCATACTTACTGGCCGTAGAACTTTCAGCGATTCAGGAGCAAGACATGAGACTGGCCTAGTCTAGTCGTTGAGCCCAGGCGATGGTGACAGCGCTTTGGCAGGAATATGGTTGGTTCATGCTGCTACATTTGGCTAGATTTCCGCTCCGAGGCTTGCGCAATGTCCGGAGCGAGGAATTGGTGAATTTGCCTTGCAAAACTAAGTCTGTGTCCCTCAGGGGTTGAGTCATAGGGAGACTTGGTCATGAATCTAGAACGCACGCCAACCTTTTGAGCAGCACGGTTGACATGACTTGCTGTGGTCGTCAAATGTAGGGAGTGGGAGCATGGTGTTGATTCTTCTTGCCCCGACTCCATTGAACAATAATCACCTATGTTCATGATTCTGTGTGATTTTAGCTTCTTGTCTGATCCCGTTGTATTCTCAATGTGTTTTTTTNTGTTCATGATTCTGTGTGATTTTAGCTTCTTGTCTGATCCCGTTGTATTCTCAATGTGTTTTTTTTGATGCTGCTGTGTAGCCGCACCTCGTCTGAGTGTTCTTCTTGTTTGGTTATTGCTGGACATTGAAGTTTCTTTAGTTCAATCAGCTTGCAGCGGTGGCAGATGTTGCATAACAATCTGCCCCACCCCACCTGAGGCGACGCAGAGTGGCGTCGGAGGAGACATGCGAAGGCCGNTTTTTTTGATGCTGCTGTGTAGCCGCACCTCGTCTGAGTGTTCTTCTTGTTTGGTTATTGTTGGACATTGAAGTACTGAAGCCGCAGCTTTTGCAAGGGTAGTTTGAAAAAATCCCGAAACCCACACCCTAAGAGCCTAAATACTTCTAAGCCTTGTACTATCGTGACCTCACCCACACAGCTGAGCTCGAACCTGAACTCGCGCAAAGTCTCTAGCCAAGATTTCCTTTTAGTGAGGCCAGTTTAGCTTTCAGGGCCCGCTCTTTCTGAAACTCTCCTACACAGAAGATATCTGAGCGTCGCAGGTCATGTGCTGTAGAGAAGGCGGACAGCTGAAGACTTGTCACCTAAAACCTAAACAAACCCCTAAACCCTAAAGACTTGAGGAGGCACTCCAAGGTTTGTGGGAATCCCGCATGCACGCTGGAAGGTGTTCACTTGACAGAAGCGTGAGGGATGAGCCGATGAGCTTTGACATCCAGAATCCGCAACAATGCACCCTGCCCATCCTTGCCAAGCAGCTCCATCACCAGCCCTTAGTTCCAATTCCGTAAGCCCTGACACCATACGTCCCGAAGCCCCAAAAATACAGCCCCAAGGCTCAATTCGTCAAATGCCTGTACGTACACCCCAACACTACAGTTCAAAACCCCCGATTCCCACAAAGCCATTAATGACTTGGGTGTAAGCTCCAAGCATACTGTGGGAAGGAGCGGGCGCAGCAGACTTTCGAGTCCCGTCTAAGGGAGTATGAAAAGAGGCTGGGCCTGAGCGGGTGTGTCGTGGCCACAACGACATGGCTTCAAGGGACTTTAGGGTGTAGGGTTGAGGGTCGCAGCCGCATCAATATGGGGTCTTAAGCAGGGGTTCAGGTATGTTATTTTATACTTGCCATACGGAACCCCGATAGTATCACCAAGTATGCAGGCTTCTGCATTCATGTGNTTGAGGGTCGCAGCCGCATCAATATGGGGTCTTAAGCAGGGGTTCAGGTATGTTATTTTATACTTGCCATACGGAACCCCGATAGTATCACCAAGTATGCAGGCTTCTGCATTCATGTGCATGTCAACATATTGCAGCAAGCAAGGCGACAACGCATGCTTGCAAATCGCAAGAACGAGTTCTTTGCATCAGAAACATCCGAAACTTGTTTCCGCATGGCAAAGTGACATGTGTTGNTTGCAGCAAGCAAGGCGACAACGCATGCTTGCAAATCGCAAGAACGAGTTCTTTGCATCAGAAACATCCGAAACTTGTTTCCGCATGGCAAAGTGACATGTGTTGATCTGCTGCTTGCCAGCATGTAACACATTCGGAGCGTGACCTGGCTGATGCATAGCATGCAACGTCCAAACTCATCACAACAGCTGGCTGACAACACTGCAAGACACACACTACCTCATGGAAGCATATGCAAGGGTGCATCAACTGCATCAACCAGCACCCGGGCCACCAAACAATTGCCTCAGAAAGACTGTGCAAACATCTAACTCGCTGAAGGTGTACCTGAGAAGCTTGTGATGGAAGCCACAGGCTCAGAATCACATCTGATGATGTGCTTTATCACGGTGCGTGTTCTGTGGTGCACAGCACTGGTCATGCGGATCATCTTGAATAAGTCAAGGTCCATCTCGATTTGAGACCAAACGAAAAGCATCACGATTCCACAAACATTGATGTGCATGGAGTTACCGCACATGCGGCACAACGCACTTCTTGCTGGCCAATCGCCTAATGCCTTGTCTCCTACTGCAAAGGAGCAGCATNCGAAAAGCATCACGATTCCACAAACATTGATGTGCATGGAGTTACCGCACATGCGGCACAACGCACTTCTTGCTGGCCAATCGCCTAATGCCTTGTCTCCTACTGCAAAGGAGCAGCATGGCCTTCCATACGACAAGTATTTGAACACTGGGAAACCCTGCAACACTGGAAGTTCTCTCATAGACAACCACCGACGTCGTCGCTGTGAATACCACAGCGAACAGGATGCAATGAGAGTTCGCATGACCTGGCAGCAANATTTGAACACTGGGAAACCCTGCAACACTGGAAGTTCTCTCATAGACAACCACCGACGTCGTCGCTGTGAATACCACAGCGAACAGGATGCAATGAGAGTTCGCATGACCTGGCAGCAAAGATTCACATCGAAAGTTCATTTGTCAGTCTGTCAGACTGCAAACATAAAGCAGTACCAGGTCAAGCGCCCGGCCTGTGTGTTGGCCGCCACACCAACACATGTCACGTCTGGATTCTGGTTTAGGGAGCATAAGCCACCGGGAAGAGCTGACTCGTATCCTTTCAGGAATTTCAATTCGCTTTCTGTCAAGCATGACTCAAAAGCATCTTCTTCGGTCACCGATGGCGTTGCCGATGACTTCCTTAAGCTGCACGGTCGATTGGATGCCCAGTCGAGCTCCTGCTGAAGCGCATTGGAGTCCGTCCTTTGTGTCAGCAGCAAACACCGCAAATACCCTACCGAGCCCGAAGTCACACAACTGAAACATCTTGTTAAACTGATTTATGGATATCTGTAGCTCTGTATTAATATATGAGTATGGGTCATGAATTTGCAAACGAACTGCTCCATGAAGAACATGTCCCACGAAGCACCAGGTGCCAATGCTCGCTGGAAAATTCCAACGAACGGTGACAGCAATGATCGGAAACCAATCGTCTTGACCCGATGACGCCCCCTCAGGAAGGGCTCACCAACATACACAAACATGACAACAATCAATGTCAATCAATTCAATCAACATGATCAGCAGGCAAGGGCAGTAAAACATATGGTCATCTGCACACTGTTGGTCAGACTGTTGAATAATCAATGACTTGGCCCCGTACACACACCATTGCCGATCACGCCTGATCGGCCAGCCCAAGAAGTCCGGGCTGACAACTCCAAAGGTCCACTCATACTCAGGGAGCAAGCGCTGCAATGTCTCCCGCGGGAAGGTGGTAACGTTCTCTTGCACGATCACAGGTTCTTGCAAGATCTTACGATGGGCAACCCAAATGAGAAAATAACTGTAGGTGGCGCCTAGCTCTCTTTCGCACTTACCGATGATAGAGAAGTCTGTGCAGCTTGTTCCTGCAACGTGCGTGCATGCAGTTCGCAAGCTGCATTGTCGTTGATGTTTCAGACACCATGCTGTCCTTAGACAAATGCCAAGCAACCAGCACATATACACAACAGTCCCAGTGTAACAGCAAACTGTGTGTTTGCTATATACAAGCTGAGGCACGTTGCAACAGCTTTGGACGGTTGATCCATGATGACAGGTTCCAGTACTGATTGCAACTTCTGTGATCTTAGCAACTCAGGTAGCTGACCTCGTAGCAACGGACAAAGAAACTCTTCCAGATCGCCAAATAGGCAAGACGGACAAGCTGGGTGCTCAAGCAGCTCTTGCTGGCAATGATGGTTCNATCTTAGCAACTCAGGTAGCTGACCTCGTAGCAACGGACAAAGAAACTCTTCCAGATCGCCAAATAGGCAAGACGGACAAGCTGGGTGCTCAAGCAGCTCTTGCTGGCAATGATGGTTCCACTCTATTGCAAAGACATGGTCTGGATGGTTCACAGTTAAGTCCAACTCCTGTTGGGCATACGCGATGATACTCATCACTGATACACCTGGTGCGTCGATTCCAGAATATGATGTGCTCATAGAAGCTAGCTCCACCTTCTTGAACAAACCCATCAAGGACAATGCTGTGCCGACATCTGTCCCAAGCACTTGTGCAATATGTTCGGCCGATGTGTCTGCATAGACGTAGTCATGGGCGTCAGGTAGCAGCCCCTGGAGATTGTCATTACAAAGCACTTTGTTCTGTGACAATCNATCTGTCCCAAGCACTTGTGCAATATGTTCGGCCGATGTGTCTGCATAGACGTAGTCATGGGCGTCAGGTAGCAGCCCCTGGAGATTGTCATTACAAAGCACTTTGTTCTGTGACAATCGACGAAACACATCTGCTGGCCAGCCTGAGCAACACTAGAGCTGCACACAGTAGTTGAACAGACAGACAACTCAACTACAAGAGAAACAGTCTGTAGGTTCCAAACCAGCAACTGAATGCATCAGCCAATGTTTCGACATGTGAAGACTGTGAAGATGCATTCACCGAGCAATCATCACTGGGAGCAGGAACAGAACTGTCCACAGCAATGTCAAGAGCGTCCAAGCACATGCCAATGTCCTCACTTCACAACATTGCGCCCCTGTTACAACATGAAGCAACAACAGCAACTACTAAATGATATAATATAATATCTTGGGAATCTTGGGATGTTGGGTCTGATGACTATCAACTAGCCACCGTCCGGACCGTCCTGACTAGATTTGGGATCAACCGTGTCGTCAACATGTTCTTGTGCGTCACGACCATCACCACAATCTGCAACAGGCTGCTCATCCAGCAGATCATTATGTGGAACAAGCACTGCGGTAGCATCGATAGGAATCAGTTGGCTTGTGGCTTCGGCCGGCACTGGCTCCATTGATGTATCGTCCTGTGCCACAGGTGTCTCGTCGGGCGTATTACATGCATGTGTGTTGGGATGATCAGTCATTGTCAAACTGTCGCTGGTATAAGCATCTGTGTGGCTGCCCTGCCCAGGTTGCAAAGGTGTGTCAAGCGGAGACTCAGTGCACAAACGTTTGGCTGACGGCTCTTCGAGTGAAGTAGCAAGAGTTTGCACACATGCACTGCTTGACAATGTTGCATTTGATTCCTGATTCTCCTCGGGCTTGTCGATCTCAGTCTCGATTGTTGCATGTGGAGCAGCGACAGCATCAGCACGTTCATGAGAACTTTGTGAGGGCATTGTGTCGGGGTTCTCGCTGTCAAACTTTCGCTTCACGATGAACTTGTCAATAGACTGGTAGTTCGATGGAAGATGAGCTGAGCCCCATCCAGCACGCAATTTGCAGTTCTGCAACAAAGCTGAGTCTTTACGGATGACAACGCCACAAACAACTATTGCATGCACAGCGCCAGATTGCTTTGCACCTACTCTTCGCCGCAAATCCGTCAACGACTCCTTGATGTCAAACCGCTTTCCATATGTTCTCAAGCTGCTGATGTCACTGAGAACAAAGCATGTCTGCATGGTGCATGTCGCATACAAGTGGACACCCTTCTTGTCAACATGGACCAATGCCATCGAAGCATGTTCAAGGCTCGACACTTTCTTGGGCACTGCATTGTTCCTGCACGAGCAACTGACATGATCAACACTGGAATGTCAATGCAAGTGGCAAGCAACATAACACCAACATGCAAGTCCTGAACAGAACATAGTTCTTAGTAGTTAGTGATGATGTTGTCAAATCTGGATCCCACTGCGCAAGTGACAGCACAGGCACTGTATCATCGCTCATGAGCGTAGGCATCATGTGTGACCCTAAAGACGCAAACATATAGTTGCAAACTTGGCGTAATTGTGTAGCATTCAGTCTGCAATTATAACTAGTTTTTCTAAACATAGCTACAGCTACTTCCTGTGAGCCTCCAACATATGCACAAGAATGACAAACATGCAGTGTGATTGATCAGTAGATCATTCAATCAATACAACATAGCAGCACAGTGCAAGCATTGTTTTCGCTGGCTTGTGATGGCATTCGTCCCATTGCGAAGCACCTGAAGTCATCAGTCATTGTTATTGCGTTCCGAATTCATATCAGTAATNTACAACATAGCAGCACAGTGCAAGCATTGTTTTCGCTGGCTTGTGATGGCATTCGTCCCATTGCGAAGCACCTGAAGTCATCAGTCATTGTTATTGCGTTCCGAATTCATATCAGTAATGTAGTAATGGTAGTGATAAGATGACTGAGCTTGTGGAGGGCTCGGGCATTGCGAGCTCGGACGGTGTGGTAGGGCATCGGTCAGGTCTGCCCGAGGCCTCGGGGTGCCCGAAAACGGGGTGCCCAAGGGCCGAGGCGTCGGGCAGGGTGCCCGAGACCTTTCGCGAGTTGCTTGAGGGCCTCGGGCGGGGTGCCCGAGGCCTCCGGGCGGTGTGCGCGAGGCCCTCGGGCGGGGTATTCGAGGCTGTCGGGCCCTCGGGCGCGGTGCCCGAGGGCTTTGGGCGGGGTGCCCGAGGTTGAGGCTCGGGCGGGGTGCCCGAGGCCTCGGGCGGGGTGCCCGAGGCCTCGTGAGCTCTGAGGGCTCGGGCGGGGTGCCGGGGCCTCGGGCGGGGTGCCCGAGGGCCTCGGGCAGGGTGGCCGAGGCCTCGGGCGGGGTCAAAAGAAAACAGAGAGAGGGCAACTCCTTTCTGCTTTTCTGTCATGTGTGCTGCACAGACTACTATAATATGACATAATAGCAGAAAATGGACGGTTTCTACAATACAAGGGAGCAAAATGGAATATCATAGAATATAACAGATCTAAATATATGCCAGTCAGAGCTGCCGAAATCCAGGGTGACGATTGCTTCGCGCCGCAATTTCTTGCTGGCCGCGTGGCTGCTGCGCTCTGAACACTTTCGGAGCTGAGCCCCTCCATGCGAATCGAGCGGAAGAGGTTTCCTCTTCTGCCTCTGCCCCTTCAAGCCCTAAACCCCTAAACCTTAAACCCTAAACCCTACGCCTTGTGAAGTCCTCATAAGGCGGCCCCCGCAAATTGTTATTGCATTCATCACTTCATGGGGGTTGCGCTGAATCCAGCGAACTCAGGTTCCAAATGTGCCGTGGAGTGTCAACTCCAAATCCCATACCCCTGAAGCCCCAAAATCCCTATCCCGAAGCCCTACTATAGGGCTAAATAACCACCAATACTATTTTTGGGGCTCCTTAGTATACGTATAGCTTTATCCCGGGTCCCAAAACCCTATTCTAATTTTCAAGGCCATTAAAGCCCACAACCTCGAGCCCTAAACCCCGAAGTTCAAGGCGCAACCCCCCGCGAGTGCGGTCAGACCTCCCAAGGACGCGATGACCGTCGTCGAAGGATCAATCCAAAAAAGTTAGTTTTTTTTTGGGGGGGTTTCTGTAGGGGTTTGCGGAAGGCTACTCAGACTTTACGGTTTATCGGGTTTCAGGGTGTAGTGGTTTCAGGCTTGAGGGTAGTGGGGTTTCAGACAGCGGCGTAGCTCTCCCTTTTTGTCTTGGATCCCTAAACCCTGAACCCTAACCCCCTAAACCCTAAACCCTAAACCCTAACCCCCGAAACCCTGAACCGTGGATGCGAGGGGTTTATCGCTCAGCCTAGGGGTGTAAGGCTCAGAGCATCAATCCAAGAAGTACTAAAGGGCCCTAAATAACTACCAATGCTATTTTGTGGGTTCCTTACTCTAGCTATAGTATAATGGGCCCCAAATCTCTATTCTAATTATTCAGGCCCTTATAGTATGGATGTGAAGTGTCTTCTGCGCTAGGCTCCCGTTTCAGTAAGCTCCTGCTTTCTTGGGACACCCTTGCCCCCCCCTCCCAAGGTCAAGCGGTGATGTTGTTCCGTTTTTGCCTCAAGATAAGCATGGACCCCTTGCCATAATTGCAGGAGCCTAAATATTCGGAATAGTGGTTTAGGGGTATCGACACAAAACAGAACAAGGAGCCCTAAGGAATATCTGATTGATTATTCAGGCTTCTACGGTGCCCTCATCCGATCGTAGACTTAGACTGCCTCACAGCCCGAGTTGAAGGGAAGCCTAGTGCAGATGCTAGTGTACGATTTAGAGCCTCAAGCCCTCATTCCCAAAGGCCTCAACCCTGATACCTAGAGTCCCTAAGCTCCAAACCGGAATCCTTCAACCAAAGAACCTAAGCCTTTGTGTTGACAGCGGGCCATGGAGACTCCGCTGTCGACACCGCGGCGCGGCGCACTTCACACAGGCTTGGATTTGCGTTCTGCAGAGACTGGAGTATGGGGGCACACCTTTCTTTCTAGCCCTGTAAGGATTCCTGTAAGGGTTTGTGCCGGTTCTTTAACGGTTTCATGGGGTTTTAGGCCTTGTAGTCCTTTCCAAAACCGTGCAAGAGTACCATGGATTCCCATAGAACCTTCTAAAGCCGTGGTAAATCCCGAACCCCTCAGTCCTAAACCCTCAAGCCGAAAGCCTTCATCCTAAATCCGTCATCCCTAAACCCCACAGGGTTTCCATGATGTAATTCTGCAATTCGTATGCTCCCAGGCCTTGTTCTACTCAAGGCTCCTAAGCCCTAAACCTTCAGCCTTACAATATGCCTTATAGAAACCCTTGAAGGGCACCCTCAACAGAACCCTACTCTAATTATCAAGGCTGTTATCTTACTGGGTTCTTGGCAAGGAACTTTCGATGTTTCTAGTTCTGGGCGATAAACCTTAAACCCTAAACCCTCAACCTTAAACCCTAAACCCTACACCTGAAGGCCCTAAACCCTAAGCCTTAAATTCCTTGACAAGAGCTCAGATGAGGTGGTGCAGCCATCCTCCTCGGTGGCGGCCTCAGCACTGCTTTAGGGGTTTGTAGGGTTTTGAGGTTTCGGGGCTTAGGGTTTGGAAGTGCAGCGAGTTGAGTTTAGGGAATTTGAGGTTCACAGGCTTTGGGTTTCCGGCCTGTGCAGGATTTCGGGTTTAGGCCGGGGTGCAGGGCTGGGTCTGAGGTTTTGAGGTTCGGGGTGCTGGCCACTTGTTGAAGCCCGCGAAGGCTGTTCGCTGTCAAGGCAAATCAGAAGCCCTAAAACCCTCCTGAACCCTAAAGCCCTAAGCCCTAAACCCTAAACCCTAAAGCCCTCCTGAACCCTAGAGGCCCTGAACCCTAGAGGCCCTGTTCCATCTTTGACGGGCTTATGATGACGAACATACTTTTCGGCAGCCCGAGACCACAAACCCGACCGAAAGCCCTAAATGTACGGGGAGGTGTATAGGGTTGAGGGTTTAGGGGACCTAGACCTGTGAGGGGAGCAAGAGGGTGGTATCCAGAGTTTCTACTTCGCCGTCGTGGTGAAGATACCCACAGGGTAAAGCTTTTTCTTCTTCTTGTTATTATTGTTATCATTCTTCTTCTTATGTTCCTACTATTCCTCCTCTTCTTCTTCTTACTATTGTGATTGTTGCGAAGGGGCCAGAGCTGTAAGGCAATGGGGCCGCGTTACCCAGCCGACTCGAAGCAAAGATCCAGAAGGCTCGGAGTGAGTCGAGGTCCCATCGTACAGGGCTCCTTTAAGGGTTTAGGGTTTAGGGGTTTAGGTTTTAGGGTTTAGGGGTTTAGGTTTTAAGGTTGAGGTTTAGGGGTTTAGGGGTTTAGGTTTTTAGGGTTTGGGGTTTAGGGTTTGATAGGGTTTTATAGGGTTTTGTAGGGTGTTGTAAGGTTATAAGGGCTTAGACTACGTTGACCTTTGGGTTATTTGAGATGTTTCCCTTGTTGGGCCTAAGAGGATCTTCTTTGCCAAGATTTCTCAGAGGCTTACAACGTCCAACCTAGGATCGGTGCCCGGGCTGTTTGCAAAAGGAGTTGTCGGCATTGTAGTTAAAGTACGCCCAAGGACCTAGACCCTAAGCTCCACACGATTTGTTAGAAGACTTCAATTGAGGGAATTCAGAAGTTTGAGGAGTGTTAGACGTGTCGGGGTCCCAGTTTTTTGATTAGGCTTTCTATGGGGGTTGATATATTTTTTATGAAGAGGTTTGGGTTCAGGGCTGTGTAGGGTGCACGGCTTGGGGCACTACGGAGTGTCGGTGTGCTGGGCCAGGGTGGGGGCAGACCTGGGACCGTTTAAAGAGACCCGGACTCCGAACTGGGGCTGGAACACGCAAAGCCTTCCCAAGACCTACACTCAGAAGCAAAGCCTAAACCTTGAAAGGAAACGCTAAAGCCCAAACCCCCAACCCCTAAACCCTAAACCATCCCCAGACCTCTCACTCCAAACTCGGGCTGAAACCCCTTGTACCCTTCTAGGACCTGGGTTTAGATGGTTCAGGTTTTAATAATCCCCTACACCCGAACTCTAACTCCAAAGTCAGGCGAGTGCGCAGCCGCCCCACCTTCCTGGCCCCGACGGATTTCCGCCGGCGGGGAAGTCGACGAACTGCCACGCACCAGGCCTGTGTTGAAGAAGTTGTTTGGTAGGGTTTGATGTAGGAACCTGATTAAGAAACCCTGGGCCTATAACCCCCAAAATAGTAGGATTCATATAAGGAACCCTAGTAAAGGCACAAGGTTTCTTAATCAGGTTCCTACATTAGAAGGGTTTATTTTGGGTTTAGGGTTCAGGGCCGGGTTTAGGGCCAGGCCTTTCGTGAAGAAGTTGAGGTGGGCCTATCATAGCCTGTTTAGGGTGCTGTATTGAAACGATCCATCGAAGTTGTTTGGTAGGGTGTCCAAGGGTTTAGGGTTTAGGGCCAGGCGTGTTGTGAAGAAATTGTTTGTTGGCTGTCCAAGGTTTCTAGCAGTTTGGATTTTTTTAGGCAGTTTGACGTCTAAGGGTTTCTACGGGTATTGGCAGTTTGGAGACTAGGGATTTGTATGGTCTTCATTTGGTTGAGGGTCTAGGCTGATGTTTCAGGGTTTCACAAGGTCCATGGATTAAAGGGTTCCAGGTTTTGATATCATTAGAATTGAGGTCGTCGGGGTAAGAATCGACGGCAGCCCCTCACTTCGGCGCCCGAACCCTCAAACCATCATACACCCAAGTCGACACCTCAAGCCCTCGAATATGCGGGTGTGCACAACTGGCATGATTATTCACAGCGCGTATCCATGCTAAGAGCCCCGCCGCAACACCATTCTGATCATTTGGTCCCCTCATTGTTCAGGTCCCTGTGTTTCCAACCCTATAAACCCAACATAAAATCCTTGTAAACCTCCTACAGTAAGGACCCCTTTCTTGGAATCTCCCCAACCCAAACCCTATAAGCCCGTGCAGAACCCTTGTAGTAGCCCTTTGTCGTACCTAATAGTACGCCCAACAAAACCCTTCTAGAGGCCTTTTTTGTCTTAGAGTAACCCCTATAGCATCGCACAGTATAGTACGCTTATTGCAGAGTTTTTGCCCTAAGTCCTAAACCCGAAACCCTAAACCCTATAGGCACTGAACCCAAACCCTAGAACCTTTCAGATCTCCCTCTCCAGGTTGGCACAGGGCCGTGGAGCGAACCGAAGGTTGGATTCCGAAGCCTTTGAGTATTGTTTGGGGCTTAGAGTTTTTTGATCTCTACCGAGGAAGGATTTGTGTTTGTTTTTCAGGGTTCAGGGTTTTATTGGGATTTAGGGGCTTAGGGATTTTTGGGTTTAGGGGCTCAGGTTGTGTTTAGTTGGGGTTCGACAGTTAGCCCTCAGAGGTGAAAGCGACCCTTAGCTTCGGAGCCTTTTTGGGCTATTGTAGGGGCCCAGAGCAATGATGTTTAGAAAAGGGGCATTAATAATTACCTATACTATTTTGGGGGTTCCTTACTATGATTCTAGTATAATGGGCCCCGAAACCCTATTCTGATCGTTCAGGCCCCTACATTAGTATTATGTACACCGAAATCATCTTCGGGTCTTTCGACAGGAAGGCAGGCTTTGCACATGCAGGCGGTGAATCAAGAGTCTGCCCTGGGTGTACCCATTTCCAGCCGTTTGGCCTCGCTGGTGCCATATCACACGGCTCTTAGGGCTTAAGGCTGCGCCCGTGCAGCAGTCCTAAAGGTACCAGAAGCCGAAGCTCAACAAGGCTATGAGCACTTGAACAGCTCGTGAACTGTGAAAGGATTTGGGGGATTCCCTGGCGAGGCATGAGAAGGAACGAATTTTGCCAACCTAAGCGAGCATCAGATAAGATCTTGATGTAAGGCCATCCTAGATTACGTGTCTTCTCAGGTAAGTTAAACCAGCCACTCAATGCTGAGCCTAAAAAGGCGGTGAGACCTCATGCCTGAAGCCCTGAGTTCCAACAACCTTGAGCCCTCAAGCCGAGAGAAACATATCCGGATTTTGTTAAAAAGGGTTTCTCAGGGTGTGGAAAACGTTTTGCTACGGGTGTGGTGGGGTGCTATCGTTTTGCTTTCAGGGTTTCTTTTCAGCCTTCAACCTTGTGCCAGGTGGAGCACTCCTGGCAGAGCAGCCCGAGTCGCCGGGCTCGAACACTTATCATCAATGCCCTTATTGAATCTATATAAACTCTATGTAAGCCTATGGAAGTCAGTTTGTGTGTTTGGTTTGGGGTTTGGCTTGGTTTATCTCCCTTCATGTGTGTCTTAAGCCCAAAGTGCCACAGGATAGATAGTCGCAGTAGCAAGGGCTTTACAAGGGATCTTAATAATAAGGTCGTAGGGAGAGGCAGTTTACTTATCAGGGGTCTACAGCAAACCTTAAACCCTGAACATCCAGACCCTTATAGTACCTTTGACTGAAGGAACTCTTAGTCGAACCTTGTAGAAACCAACTCTAATGAGTCAGGGCCCCTACATCAACAAACAACCCTAGACCCTACACCCTGAAATTCCTTGAAGGTTACAGAAACTCTATTTTGCTTTGCAAGGGCCCCTATAGGATCTCTGATGGCTGGCTGCCCCGGCTGTGAGTTCCAGATGCCGTCCACGACTGTTGGTGCCCACTCGGTGATGGTGTGTTGGACCGCCATAGCCACCATGCAGCAACCTGTGTCGCTGGAGGAGCGCGTACCCTTCGCCACAATGCTGTGCGAGGCGTGCTGTTCGCTTGGCCAGGGCAGGCTTCCATCCCGAGAAGGAACGTCCTGGTTTACTTCTACCGCAATCCACTTCGTGGGGCCCACCAGGGCCGAACAGATGGTCGGGCAATGCAGGAAACCCTTCTCACGCCATCACGCTGTGCGCAAGACTTCCGAGGCATGTTGGCATGACGAGGAGGAGCTCGAGCACTGGCCCATCGAAGTCGAGTTCTTAGAGCAACATGCAGTCTATCGTGTCACGCGAACACTTCCAGCCCAGGAATCCCCCAACCCCCACACGATCGACCCAGGTCAGAGGTGGACCCACTCGAGCCTCTTCCCGAGCCAGACGGAGAACCCGACGTCGGCGATGCGTTCGTGGCACAGATGCGATGCATGTGTATACCATATACAGACACCTGCACAGATCCCTATGACGAGCTTCCTCAACCGGACTGGGCATGCTCCCTAGTCATTCTGTTCGGGCTACGTTCATTTTGTCGAGCTGCGTGCGTAACGCACACCTGTGAATCTCAGGACTCGTCGGGGAGGTCCGCTTTCCCGCCATTGTGAGCAGCCGCTGCAGTGCGTGCGTGGACGAGACCTGCAGAGAAAAAGAAGATTGCCCACGCGACGACCTTCGTAGTGCAGCTTTCCTTTGCTATAAGCTATTGGGCTACAATCCTACAGGCTTCTTATCGAAACAGGGCACTGCTCCTTAGCATCACACGACGAGAAGCCAGCATCCAACCCAGCCCGCAGCAGCATCGTCGGCTCCAGAGCCAAGCAACGCAGATCAGTGAAGGTAACTATCTGCTTCGCCCTCTGCTCGGATGCGAGGGTGCAAACTCACACAACACCCAGATGCACGCTAAATACTATGCACGCAATCGAAGCACGCCTCCTAACCCAAGATTGAAATGGCCCAACAAACTTCAGCATGAATCCCACTGCCGTGATGGAGCTTTTCCTGGTTGGAACGAGGTCAGAGCAGCGCATGCACGTAACTTCAGTCAGACTGGGCCACAGGCTTGACTTCGTGACAGGTTAAAAGAGTGGAGAGGCACAGAGCTCAAGTTACGTTTTCGAAGAACTTCTGTGCCGTTGCGTGAGCTCGACAGGTGCAGACATCCCAAACAAATGCGCGAACCCCAGCAACCCCTCATGCATTTGCATGCCGGCAGCATTCCGGGTGGTAGCATCCAGGTGGCCTGCTGGCAGCATGGCGTGTCGAGGGCCTGTGGTGGGATATCTTTTACAAAGTCAAGGCCAGCAAGAATTAAATGCAGTACAGTCAAGTCAAGCCGATGCAAAACCCTGACAGGAAGACCAGGACCTGCGCGGACCCAACTTCATCCAGCTCGTCCGCAAGGAGCGCGCTCCAATCCCTTCAGAACTGCTCGTACCGTCGCAGGTGAGAGAAATGCCTCTGAAGAAGGCCAGCCTTTCCAAAAGAGGCTGGCAAAGTGAGGGCCTCGAAGATACAAGCTTGAGCAAATGTCGACAAAAGTCCTCGCACTGCATTTGAAAGCGAGGCTTCACAGACCCAAGCACAGGTCAAGCCTGGTGGTGGGAAGCAGCAAGAGGAGGCGGCTGGCGGCCTTTGAGGGTCTGTGAGGTGGCGGCTCACGCTGAGCGGAGTCGTGAATATGATCCGCGAGTCTGGACGGAAGTGAGAAAAGCGGGTGGGGGGGGTCGTGATGGAGCGTCCGAAAGCGCTTTGTAGCGGAGCAGCCCAGGCGGTGGCCCAGACGGAGGTAGGACTTTCGATTCGACAAGAACCAGCGGCAGGGCCACGATCATGGCTTCGCCGAAGCCTTCGTGGCCCACGAGCGAGCAACGGCCCAAAAAGCGTCTCGACATCGAACTCTACAACGAGGACAACGAACCCGTCGAAGATCAGGAGAAGGATGACGACTTGCCGAGTGACGCCGAAGACAACGAACCCGTCGAAGATGGGATGACGACGAGCCGAGTGACGCCGAAGTGCCTGCAGGTTGGCGAGAAGAGCGCCGACAAGTTCGAGGCCCGACAGATGCTTGGGAGGTGCCCAACTTTCGAAGCAACGAAGACTTTCCCCCCCTGTAAGGGGGATGATCCACAAGAGCGAGACTTTGGCACGCTCGAGATCGAAAAAAGCGGACATTGAGGATCCAAAAGAGAAAGAAACCCTCATGAACCGTTTAAGGGAACCCTTACAGGGGACCTTTATAACTCCCTTGAAAGGAACCCCTTATAGGAACTTTATTACTTCCTTTTTGGGGAACTCTTATAGGAACCCTGACAGCTCCCTTTAAAGGAACCCCTCCCCTTTAGAGGAAGCCCTATAAAAAATTTAGCGCAGCTTTGTGACTCAGGTCCGCCAGGCAGCTCTCGGAGCGTCCCCTTTACGGGGGTCCGCCGGTGCCCTTCACCGTGGGCCGGAAGAAGGCAGCCGAAGCCGTTTAGGGTTTAGGGTTAGTTCCTAGGATTTAAATTAGAAGTTTAGGATTTACAGTTTTCAGGGTTTAGGGTCCAGGGCTTTTAGGGTGTAGGGCTGCAACTACCAGAGCCGAAGCCCAAGCCCTGCGGCTTCTCAGGGTTTCCTCAGGGTTTCTTTGTTTGTCTCTCATGCGGTGTTTGCAGGTTTTGGCTTTGGCTTTGCATTTTTACTGAGGCTACGGTTATTGCCATCGGCATTGCTAGTATTCAGATAGGCATACTAGCCTTTCTCGTCCAGAATATATGTCATATGTCATATATGATACGAAATATCGTTCTTACTGGCATATCATCATTGACACCACGGTAATGTACTGTGCTGTACTGTACTATACTGTACTATACTATACATTATTCTACATTGCAGCACCTTACTGCGCATTGCAATTCACAATGCTATACTACGTGCTCTGCTCTTGTCGCCACTGTCTGCAACGAGGAGACGGAGCTTCCCAGTGAGGTCAGCGACGAAGTCTTTCGGCAGCTTGGCCCGTTTAGTGCTGGAGAGATTAGGTTTTAGTTTAGGGTTTATGGATTCAGAGTTGAGGGTTTAGGGTTCGTTGACCGTGATCCTTCATTAGGGCAGGAACATGGCTTCCGTAGCCCGTCAATTCAAGCATCCTGTATTATACATGCTAACATCTTATTCATAAAGTAGCTCTCCTATGTCGGGCTAAACTTGGGCTTAGACCCTGCGAAGATTGATTGGCTAAGGGTTTTGGGCTCTCTTGAGTATGGCACTGTGGGGCGGCTTGTGGATTCTGGCGTTTGGGTTTCATGTCGTCCTGGAGCAAAATACGCAGAGCTGTATCCCTGTGCTCTAGCCCGAAACCCAAAGCCCCCCAGAGCAAAAAGGCCTCATACCCCCAACCCGTGACCCGTGACCCTGATGTAGGTGCCTGATCATAATGCGCTTTCTTTCATATGCCCCCAAACCCGTTTCTAATTGCTACGGCCCCTTTTGTAAGCCTCAACTCCTACAAGCTTGCCTTCGCCGAGGTTCCAGCGCAAGTTCATCTCCCGCGCGAGGGGTCCGGGGCTACACAGGCCTCGGTGGTGTAATCTTTTGGGCCTGCTGCTCTTGCTTCATGTAGCACTGATGGTTGTGCTATCATACATGTCGCGGCAACTGCTGTGGGCTGCTTTGGTTGGCAGTAGTCGCAACCATTTGGTGAAGTTGTGTTGTTAGTATCCTAGTCATCGTGCTAGAAGTGTTAAACATAGCTCGCGGCCGCACCTGCCTTGAAGGGCAGAAGGATGTTTCAGCGGCGTTTTCTATCGTCGAGTGATGCCTGACAAGCCCCAAATAGTATGGCACTGTGAACCGCAAAATATGATTCTAATTCTTCAGACACCTCTACTAACTAGGTATTCGTCCGAAATTGCTTGATCTCTCCAAGTGTGTTATTATCTTCGGGCAGGATCGTAGCATCACCTAATTTTGAAGCCCTCAGCCCTAATCTTCGAATCCCGACCCGACCTTATTCCCGAAACTCGGTTTAGGGTTTAGGGTTAAACTGAGCCCGAAACCCGAAACCCTAAACCCTAAGCCCCATAAACCTCAAAGCCTGAAGCCCGAAGCCCCGAACCCGCCAAGCAAAGCTTGGAGAGGGTGGCCGGCCTCCTCCAGCGATTGCGGCTCGCGGGTTCCGGGGCGTCGGGGACCAACTCCGAATATAGCATAGGGTAATAGGGTTTAGGGTTTAGGGTTTAGGGGCCTTGATAATTAGAACAGGGTTCCTTCAAAGGGTTCCGTTAAGGGGCTCTATATAAGGGTTACTGTAAGGGCTTAAGGGGTATTGTGGGGTTTAGGAACAAGGTTTTGGGGTATATTTAGCTATATTTATGATAAGGAGCCCCCAAAACCCTATTCTAATTATTAAGGCCCTTACATTACCTTTCTGGGTTTCTGGCTCCAGGGTCCCGGTTTAAAGGGGTTCCTACAGGGGTTCGGTATTTTAGGGTTCCGCAAGTCTCTGTTCAATACGGATTCAAACCATTGAATGATCTGGGCTATCGGCTAATCGGCTTACTTTGCTCGACGCTACAGTGCCTGCGATGTGGTGGGTTGTCGGTTGATCTTGGTCTTACCCTCTTAGTTGGAGCGCCCCTGCTTGTCTTCAGGTTTTCTGAAGATGAGACCAGGTTGATGTTCCACCTTTGTTGTGAGCCCTGCGCCTCCCGTGGAAGTTGGGGGAGGTGCCCCACTGCACTCAGCAGGGAAGACAGCCCTCAAACCAAACCCTGAACCCCAAACCCTCAATCGCCCGAGGCTCCAAACACCCAAACCCTAAACCGTCCAGACCCAAAGCTGCGAGAAGACGGGGGAGCCTGCAGAGTGCATCTCGCAGCCTTAACGGCCGGAGTTTGGGTCGGTACAGTCTACAAGCCTGAAGAATTACTTGCTGTAGCTCCTTGTTATGACGATACTAGTACATTATATCCGATGCCATGTTCTAATCACTCAGGCTTATTAAGAGGCTTACGAATGCCTGGAACTATGTGACCTAGCTCCTTCTGTAGCATTCCTGGCAGCCCAGCGCATTAGATGCGGAAACGTGTTTTGCGGATACGGTCCGGGCCGTATTTGTGGGCTTTTGGAGCATTTGACGTAGACTTAGAGGTTTCCAGAGTATCGAGGCGGAAACTCCAACCTAAATCCTGTGCCACGGAACCTTTGCAACAGACAGCCTGCGCAAAGTTCGCCATGTCTGGGGGGAGGATATCTCCCGTTGCAGCGTTCTCGGTGACTGGTCATGGGCAGCCTCGGTTCAGCTTATCCCAGTCGCAAACTGCCCCGAAGCGCCTCAAGCACCTGGTTCCAGTGCGCCCATACGTCTGTCTCGACCGAGTCACTCGCAGAAGCGGGCTGCCCGTTCGGGTCAAAGCGCAGCCAAGACACCGAACATCTTGGAAGCGGCTGTTGGCCGTTGTTCTTCCTTTCTCCACGCTGCTTTTTGGCCGGTACACTTGGGCACGCGGCCTTTCGAGAGGCGGGGCCAAGGCCGGGATGGTGGCCGCGAAATTGAGCACGACGCAGCTGCTACTGGCTTCTGGCATAGTCGGTGCCACTGGGAGCTTGACACTCTGGCTGCGGGGTTTAAGCGATCTTGCCGAGCTATGCTGTGGAGCTGCCTTCGCTGTGCTCTGCAGCTCTACCTGCTCGGGGGACTGATCTTGAACTGGCTCTTCGGCACACGCCAGCCGGGCATCGTCCTGGCCTGGGTGCTGGGTGTTGGCCTGCTGGCGGCGCAGCAGGCGGGCTCTCAGGAAACTGCAACTTCAACAAAAACACTACGACTCCGACTCATAAGCTAACTTAAGTCTTTGAGCGACTATGTAACATCGAAGCCCAGCTCTGTGAGCCTCATAAGTGAGGCCCTGTCGCGGCTGGAGTACACCTACGATGGCCTTCCGCGGCACCTTCTCGTGTCCATCCTCTCCGGCGTCCTCTCTGTACAGGCCGTCGCCATGGTTTTGGGCCTCTTTGGGCGGCCACACCCCTGGTGGCAGCCCCACACCGCGGCCCGTCCTTAAAGTGAGTGCTAGGCTCTGCTGCTCTTTTGAAAGATGCCGTGGATTGCTGTAGTACCTTTCCTGAAGCCCTCAGCAGCAACAAGACCGAGGTCGTGCCCGTCTCCGGGATGCTCTTTGGCAACGCGACCTCCGCGGCCGCGCTGGCGGTGACAGGGCTGCTGCGGGGCTTTGCTGAGCAGAGCCCCTCGGCCGCCGTATGTTTCCTGAAAGCATTCTGGAGAAGTGTGCCAGGGTGCTGCTGCAATAAGCTGCCTCTCAGGCTCATGATCCCGGCCCAGAACCCTGCGCGAGCGTAGATGTTCTTTGCCTTAACAGGCATTCGCACATCTTGACCTCCACCTCTGAGCTTTAAACCCTTCGGTTCATACCAGGATCAGCACTGGAGCTGCGGCTGGCCCGGGGCGCGACGGCCACAGAGGCCCTTAAGCCACTGATCCGGAGTAGCCTCTCTGATGCTCTGACGCCCACCATCAACACGCTGGCGGTCACGGGCGTGGTGCACCTGCCTGGGATGATGACGGGGCAGATCCTGGCAGGCACTATAGACCCTAAGACCCTAAACCCTGAGCCTAGATCTTGGCATACGGCAACATGGATTCAATGAACAAGCAACCTTAAGCCCTACAACAACCCGGAGCCTCAATCCGCAACCCTTAGCCCCAAATCTTAAACCCGATTGACCCTGAACCCTGAAGCTATGTTATGTTATTTTATGGAGTTTTTTGATGTTATATGATATTATATGATGTTTTATGATATTTTCTGATATTATATGACGTCATATGATATGACCTTAGGTTATATAATACTATCCTATGGCAGGTCAGAGCCCACAGCAGGCGGCGGCTTACCAGACCCTCATCCTCTTTCTTATCGCCTCAACGGCCTGCATCTCGGTCAGCGCTACTTGCAACAGCTGCAACAGTGTTATTGTAAATTGTAATTGTCATTTTTAGTATTTTTGGGGTTGTTTTTGGTATTATTACTGCTGCAATTCTTGTCATTGTAACTGTTGTTTTTAACTTCTATTGTTGTTATTAGTGTTATTACTGTTATTACTATTCTGCTGCTTCTTCCTATTATTGCCAGAACCATCATTCGTATCATCATAGTTGTTACTACTGCCATTGTTGTTAGCATTGTTGTTGCCATTGTTGTTGTCAATGTTATGATGATTACATCCCGAGCCAAGGTTTTTGCATTCCAGGGATATAGGGTTGAGGGGCTGTTTCGGGTTTGGGGTTTGGGGTTTATCGGGTTCAGGGGTTCGGTGTTTTGGATTTTGGGGGTTTATGAGGAATTTAGGGTTCAGGGTTTCAGTTTTTTTTTTTTTTTTTTTTTTTTTTTTGGGGGGGGGGGTAGCGGGCTTAGAATTTAAGGATACATATACATACATGTTCATACCTGGTTATCTCAATAACTACGGCTTTGGAGGGCATGTTTTCCCTAAGCCCTAAACCCTAAAACCCTAAAACCCTAAAGCCCTAAACCCTGAACCCTAGAGGCATCGTGGTGCAGCTGGTCACTGCCCTGGTGTCTGGCAGCCTCATGGACTTCAAGAACGCGCGGCTGCTCGAAAAGCTGCGGCCCAGGGCGAAGCCAAAGAACAAAGCTTCGCGCAAGGACGGGGTTTAGGGTTTAGGGTTTAGGTTTCAAGCCCAAGAAGAAAGCTTCGCGCAAGGACGGAAGGGGGGCCCAAGGCGGTGCAAGCTTTGTAAGATGTCAGTGCTGTGAGAAAAAGAGGGAGTTGGTTGGCTTGTGACAACATCACTGGCATCTGTAGTAGCCCTGGTGTGGGTTTGAGGCTTTCGGGGGGTTAGTTGGTAGCAGCAGTGGCCATTTCTGAGGGTCACCACAGAGATGTTTGAAGCCAGGACAAGCTCATCCAATCTGGGACCAGCGCCCTGGCAATGCTGCTTGGAAATCCATTCTGTAGGGTGCTGTGGGATGACTCATAGGGCTTCGGTTAAGGGTTCAGGGTCTACTGTAGAAGCTCTTGCTGGCTTTATAAGATGCAAAACGATGCTGCCGGAGAAGTTGCTCGGAGACATACGAAAGTCTTATGGAACGGCTTGGCGAGACTCGGTACCCTAAACCCTCACCCCTAAACACTATAGTTATAATAAGGAGCTGCCAAAATAGTATAGGTAATTGGTAAGGCCCCTATATTAAACCCTAAACCCTAAGCTCCTAAACCCTAGACCTTAAGATCAGGTCATGCAAGCTTTAAGTTTCGGGCCCTCTCTTCCATCAGACAAAGCACACCTGGACACACCTGCTGAGGAAGATCTTCGCCGACTGGTTCCACATGCCCAGCGAGGTGCCCCCCCCGAATGGGATCTTGGGGGTTCCTTATTGTAAATTATGGTATATTTTGAGGGTTCCTGATTATAAGTATGGTATAATATACCCCAATACCCTATTCTAATTATTCAGGCCCCGAATGATAGCACAAGCTCCAGTTTGGTGCCTAAGACTCTTTTGGGCTTTCAGGACCGTCTTATGTTCTAGGAAGCTTCAGCCCCGGGGAAGTTAGCCCCGGGCTGCATAAATACATCCAAACTTTTTCAGCAGGAGATGCATAAGTAAAGACAGTGAGACGAGCATCAAACAGAGACCTTTACCCCAAACTATTCTGGGGGGTTCCTTTTTATTACTATAGCATAATGGGTCCCAAAACGCTATTCTGATTATTAAGGCCCCTAACCTGTTTCTAAAGGTCCATTCAGCACCCCGAATCCGAATACCCGAAGTGAAGGCTTCAGCCTACCAAGTTGTGAGGCATCGGAGCAGTCCGACAGCTTCCAGACGCCTTCGATCAAGACGGTTGAGGGCCGGAAGGCGTTTCTGAAGGGGGATGAGAGTCTGATATGTGACAGCAGCCTGGGATTTCATTGCAAACGCCATACATCGTATGATCATACATTGGGACAGTGTTGGTGCCCCTTGTTGCAATACCCTTACGACGACGACCCTGCGATATTGGTTCCATTCTAGCCGGAGCCCTAACCCTAACCCTGAACCCTAAAACCGAAACCCTAAACCCTGAAAGCTAAAACGTTTCCGAAAGCTGTCAGGCTCAGCTGGCGCAAAAGGGCGCCGCTCAAGCGGAAGCCGTGCTGTCAGTCGAAGGGCTGTGCCATGGCGGTTCCAGAGCTTTGGGTTTTCGGGTTTTCGTGTTTAGGGTTTAGGGCATGAGGGTTTAGGGTTTTGGAGCTTTGGGTTTTGGGGGGTTCTGGTTTTGGGCTTCGAGGGTTTCGGGTTTGGCCAAGACTTTGGGGGTTTTGGGGTTGGCAGGTGTGAGATCGACATGAATCTTCACCGTTCCTCTCCGTGTGTGTTGTGTGTGTGTGAGATACATAATATAGAGGCCTGCATAATTACCAATACTATTTTCTGAGGTTTCTTGATTATGCCTATACTATTGTATTATGAACAAAAGACCTATTCTAATTATTACTGCACCTAAATCACGTGCTTGGGGCACGTCCGGGTATTTGTCTGTTCAGTATGGTATCCAGCCAAGAATACAAAGCATGGACGAAGCTGGGCTGACACGGAAGGGAGTTGTGAGCTGTTAATTCTGGCCGAAAGAACCCCTTTGTTTGTCATTTGAGGGTGGTGCGCGGTGGAGGGCGGGGACAAGGGGCGGGAGCGCGATATCGGGTGCGCGGACGGTGCGCGGTGGAGGGCGGGGACAAGGGGCGGGCCTAGGGTTTTCGGGTTCCCGGCTTGACCTTGTTTGTCATTTGAGGGTGGTGCCCGTGTTTTGGTTTCATGTGCATAAGTCGGTCTTGCATTTTGTGTATTTCAGCTAATGTGCCCGGAGCCAAGGCGCGTGCCGCGAGCCCGCCAGGAGATCTCTTTTGTGCTGCACTCGGGCGAGCGGGTGGGCAACTGGGAACGCCTTTATTTGCGTTGAGTGATGTTGTGTAGTCTCCATCGGTTGCTCTTCTTCTTCTTCTTCTCCTGGTCTTTTGCTCCGTCTGGTGTCACTTATTTCGTCGTTGCTCGTACTAATCTCGACATCGCCGTCATCATCACTTATGATCATGATCGGGTTGCTTTAGAGCCCTAAACCACACTTCGGCCACCTGTGTTTTTGCCTTTTGTCTTCATCCCCTTTCAAGGTTTAGGGGCTTTAGGGTTTAGGGTTTAGCCAGCGTCCGAGTGACACAAGCAGCAAGAATGGTAGCCACGACCGAGATATGTGTGACAACTATTTCGACCCCAACCGCAAGCTCTGCCGCCAATCCGGGACTGTAAGATCTGATCCACCCGTGTGCATATACTCGAAACCGTGACTCCGGGAAGCCTAGACTCGCAAACAGGCTACTGGAGGTCCTGATGAAAAGAAGCCCTCACGTTAAGGGCCTGTATACCCGAACCCCTACTATTATCCTTATCAAGGGACTACAGTGATTGTGAGTAGCTGAATATTCGGATCCACCCCTAAAGCCCTAAACCCTCCCCTGTTGAGTACGTATACTATAGACTTCCGCCCCGAAATACTGTAAAGCTCCTAAAGCCGTTATCCTTAAAACCTTAAAACCCTAAACCCCAAACCCTGCAAAATACTACAAAACCCTAGAGCCTGAACCCTAAGCCCTCTCTTGTCAATCCCAGGCATTACTGGGCCCTCCGGATCTGGGAAGACGCAAATCCTGCGCTCGCTTGCGGGTCTGGAGCCCTCGCCTTCTTCGGTGTTTTCTTTCAAGCCGGGTTTAGGGGTTTAGGGTTTTGGGGGTTTAGGGTTTTAGGGTTTGGGGGTTTAGGGGGTTTTGGGGGTTTTTAGGGTTTAGGGTTTTTGGGGTTTAGGGTTTAGAGAGTTTAGGGGGTTTAGGGGGTTTAGGGTTTAAGGCTCGATTAACACATCTATCCGTCTATCTGTCTATCTATCTATAGATAGGTTTTAGGCGATGCTTAAAAAGGTGTTCAAGGGTTGCAGAGGGGTTTCATTGGGTCTTGGCATGGGTCATCTCGTTTCGGTTTAAGGTTTGATAGGGCCGATAGGGTTTTCAAGTGTTCGTCTTGGCTACTCTGGGTTTGCCAGGGCTCTGTCTTGATCACCAACCCTAAACGCTGTCATTGGGCGATTTTGCTCTCTAGCCTCAGCCCTCAACAACTAACTAGGCTCTGACCCCTAGATGCTTTAGAAACCCTATAATCCTTCACACCTAAGCCCTGACCTTTGAAATACTCTGAACGTCAAAAAAACAAGCCTCCTGTTAACACATACCTGTATAGATCGCCTTAGAAGCCGTCGAGGCCCTTTTACAAGACGGAGCCTTATGGTAATCTTACTATAGTACCCTTAAAGTACCCTATGATAACCTTTACCAGAACGCGTAGAGGAAGACTTACAGTATCCTTTATCGTCGTTTATCGTACCCTTACTGCTACCCTTATTATAACACTTATTGTATCCTTCTTTGTTCCCTTACTGTAATGCTATCTTTAACGCTTATAGTATCCTTCTTTGTTCCATTGCAATAACTCTTATCGCATCCCCAGGAGCCGGCCGACGACTCCGCCATGGGCCTCGGAGGCCCGCGGCCTGCGACCTGGCCGGCGCCTTCCACCGAGATTTGGAGGTTTCCCATACGGGTTTGTAACAGGTTGTCTAACAGGTCTGTAGTGGTTCTATAAGGATTAGAGTAGGTTATTGCGAGGGTACTATAAGCTTACAAGGAAGTGGTGTCTTTGTTTCTTTTATTTTGGTTCTGTGGCGATTTTTAACTTCGTGAGCGACTTCGTCTTTCTTGTTGGTTCTCTCGCTAGTTCGAGTGGTTTTGCTTGTGTTTGGCGCTCGTTGGTGAGGTTTTGGTTCCAGAGGCGGGAATCGGGAATCATGGGTTCCCCGGTTCGACACTGCAAGGAATGGCGGCAGCGTGTGTGCTGGCTGCCGCAGGACGTATTGGGGATGAAAGGGCTCTTTCTTGAAAGCGGAAGGAAGGTTCGGCAGGTTCGGGTTCTGGGGAGTGTGCAATACTATAGGCGTTCATGGCGTTACAAAGGCTTCGAAGGGATGAGAAGTGGTTGCAGCACCGGTTTGGCGATTTGAACGAAGTGCTTGGAGCCAAATGTGTGGGTTGCGCGACATGGGTTCGATTTTGGAGAAGCGTGCTCAACCCTGAATGCTGCCTGAACCTGGCAGCGCAAGACCTTCAGTTACAGCTGAATCCCCGAGATGACAAGCTTGTTCGTTCCGCCTAGTTTGCAGGATCGGCCGGCCCTGCCTGGCACTCCAGCGAGCTTCTTCAAGGCCCCCTGGGTGAACGTAAAGTTTCCATGTCTTGAAGGTGCACGACCACAGCCGTGAGCACTGCCGCGAAAGTTGTCATGATCTGTTGAGGGACTGGCAAATGGACCGGAATGCATGACGGTTGAGCTGGCATCGGCAAGTACCAACTGTACAGATACCAACAGTGCACTCGCTTGTTCTTCTGAGCATCGTGCGTACTCTCCTTACTTGCTTCCTCCCGAACTGACTCCCCCACCCATCCATCCCATGGCCTGTTGGCTGTTGCTCTTGTCTACGTGTACATATCCGCGGCTATCAACCCCCCTTAGCCTACAGACCCAAGCCCTTCACCCCAAAGCCCCAAACCTCTTCACTGCACACCCCGAGCCACTGAACCCTGCCCTTAACCCCATACCACTTCGCTTCCCGGCCCAAGAAACAGGAGCTCTGCAGCTACCGGAGCCAGGAATCGGCAGACCTTCCTCTCTCAGACGCGCACCTTTGCCCAAGGCTCTCGAGGTTCAACAAAGTTGGTTCATATTTATGGCCATCAAAAGAATTCTGAGCTTTGTGTAATCCAGGATCTTGAGATTTCGGTTCGGGGGTGCGTGCAAGAGGTTGACTTAGCCGCTCCACGGCCACAGTGCCTGCGCACCCTCAACCCAGAACCCTTAGCCCTGAACCCCCAGCCCTAAACCTAAACCCCTAAACTCCCAAACGCCTTGAGCCCCTCAACCGCTGGACCACCCCAGTCCTAACCCACAAAACCCTGAACCCCAAGCCTTGAACGCCGAACTTTGCAAAGGTCCGCTAGGGGAAAAAGCCTTACGCACACACTCTAGACTCATAAGCCCTAGGCGGGCCTATGCTGCGACGTGGCGTCTCGATCCCAGTGCCTCGGAGCAGTTGTTGCGTATTTCCGGAATTTCCCTCTGTTGGGGTTTAGGGTTTAGGGTTAGTTGCTTTATGTCGAGCAAGTCTCCGGCTAAGGCGGCTGCTGGGGGTTATAAGGGGTTCCAAGATTCTGGAAGGGCAGTGTCAGGGGTGTTTCAGCCCTTGGCCACACGGACCACTGGGTGGCGAGGCCGGGGTTTCGGGCTCGTCGGCTTAATAGGGTTCAGGGTTTAGGGTTTAAAGGTGCGGAATGTTGGAGGGTTTAGGATTTAGGGCTTGGGGTTTATGGCCGGGTTAAGGGTTTCGGGTTAGGGTGGGTGTGCCGACAGTCCCGCGCAGCTTGACGGAGGTTTGTCTTCCGACAGAGTGTCACAACTACTGAGTATCTCAATGGGGCAGGGTTTAGGGTTTAGGTTTAAGGTTTTGGGTTCAGAGTTCAAGGTTTAGGAAGAGAGCCCTGCGTCAGAACGACCCCTTCTGCACGTCTGTCCAAGACCCCTCCTCTGACGGCGACTGTTGCTACTGACTCCCGTATTGCAACTACCATCGCCGCCATGCACGGTTCCTACTCTCCCCCTACTCCTGCTCCTACTCCTCCTTCTTCTACGACTGATGTTGATGCTGTTAGTTACAGCACAAACGCAGTGCTACGCATACCCCACATAAATCCCAAACCCAAGTCCCCCAAAACCACCAAAAGCCCCCCCAACACCCCCAAACCTGAAAACCTAATCCGCAAACTCCCAAACAACCAAACAACCCTGAACCCTAAACCCTAAACCCTAAAAAAGCCCAAAACCCAAATCACCAAACTCGCCATTTTCGGTGAAATTTCCAGGCGCCTTTGACAGGACCTGGGCCGAGCTCTCGGGCGGTGAGGCAGAAGCCTCGGGGGCTTATGGAGAGGAGGTTTAAGGGCTAGGGTTTGGGGTTTAGGGTTTAGGGGTTAAGGGTTAGGATTTAATGTTTTGACCGAAAGTTTTGACCGAAAGTATTGCCCGAGTTTTTCTTTTAGAAGCAAGAGGCTGCTGGGTTTTTTCAGGACTCTTTCCTGGCTTTAAACCCTCCTCTTTTGGGGTCGGCAATCTGTTGCACATCCTGGTGCAAGGAACGCCCGATTAAACGGTAAATGCCTCCGAGGGCATGCAGGTAAGTAGCCATCATTAGCCTAACAACCACACGCATGTAACAGTCCTTTCTCCGAAACCGAACCCTGCACCCTAAGCCACCTGAAAGCTTAAATCCACAGCCCTAAACCCCAAACCCTCAAGACCTTCGGCCCCAAGCCTTGGAAGGGCGTTTAAAGTCCTAAACCCTCAGCTCTAAGCCCTATGAAATTGAAGGGCTCAAGCTGCCAGGCGCAGCGCGTCGCTCTGGCCCTGGCTTTGGCCACGCGGCCCCAGGCGGGGCCGAAGGGCACAGAGGTTTATAGCAGTTTGGATGTGAACGGTTTAGGGCTTTTGAGGCTTTCAGGGTGTAGGGTTTTAGGCTTTTTCGACTCGGGACTAAGTCGGCTTCCCCTGCGTCACTTAGATCTCAGGCTCCTCTGCCATTGGCGACGAGCTATTGATGACCACGACGACGACGGCTTTTGCTAGTAGTAGTACTGCTGCCACCACCGTCGACATCATCGCCAGTGTCATCTCCTCCAGTCATTGTCAAACAGAAGGACTCACCACCATCGTAGAAGTGGGAGTAGCAGCAGTCGTCGAACAAGCGAAGTGCTCGAGCCAACGTAAATAGACAGCCGACTCACACAAGAGTCGAGCTCAGGGTCGTTTCGTGTTGGGAACCAGCTAGTACTGTCAAATGGCATGACTCCCAGAGACTCCAAGATCCGGTAATCAAGGATGCCTTGAACCAAATGTCTACTTATACTTCAGAATCCCTAACACTAAACCCGAACAGCCGGTACTTGCGATCTTACTCGAAGAGCTCCGCAGCTCCTCTTATCCGGAAGGCCCAAATCCCTAAACCTCTACACTCCTAAAGCCGAAAGCCCTATAGCCTAGAGCCCTGAACCCTAAGCCTAAACCGTAAACCTGAAGCCCTAAACCTAGACCCTAAACCCATGAAGCCCTCAATCCTAAACCTTAAAGCTATAAAACAACCCCAAGCCCCTGAAGCCCTAAACCCTAAACCCATGAAACCCTCAAAACCCTAAACCCTAAACCCATAATATAACCCTAGCCCTGATCGTATGAGTATATTATGAGTATCTTCGATTATGGCTGAAAAGACCCTAAACCCATAATATGACCCTAAGCCCCTGAAGCTCTAAACCCTGCAAACGCAAGGTGCTGCTCCTGGACGAGGCCATCTCGGGCCTCGACGTCGCCACTCAGAAGCTCGTCGAGGCCTCTAAACCCTAAACCCCGGTTTAGGGTTTCGGGCTTAGGGTTTGTTAGAGGGAGTCATGGGACTTTTGGGTTTGGGGGTCGGGCAACGGCACCAAACCCAAGAGTCCCATTACTTCCCGACTTCTGGCATTGCTATTCGGAATAGTCTCAGCAAAGTTGAAGGGTCTTTTGGTAGCGATGAAGAGGTGTTGTGGAGAGTTATACCGAAACCCCAAAACCTAAACCCAAACCCGACCGCCGGGCGAACTTGAACGGCATGCGGAATTGGATTGGTGTGGATGAGATGAGCGTGGTTCGCTTCAGCAATCGGCACATGAACCTCTACATCATGGGAAGAGGGGGGGGCCTTTGCGTTCTTTTCCGGAACTTCCGAGGCATCTTTCGAACAAAAGGGCTTGAATCTCAAGCAGCCGCGTCGTATTCGAAGTCTCGTAGCCTCGGAGAGCAGTGGGAACACAGCAGTCGTCCTCCCTCGGTGACGGAGAGACTGCAATCAGAGACCCAGTGCATGGCCATCATCATTGCTAGCATCTCTTCCCACTTACCGGTATCACGGATATTGCCTGTTACGTGTTCATGTCAGGGCCTGTTGAATTTAGCGTCACTACTGTACTATCTCGATATTTTCCATTATAGACCAACAAAATCAAGAGAGCATAGGGGATTTTCAGATCAGAAGGGGTGTAGATACAGACCAGAAAAATGAGGGTTCTGATTGCACGGAGCCCTATATAAGGTAACCCAAGTTTCTAGGCAACCTCGTGGAAATCCTATAGCACTCTTTGGAAGCCACATAAACGCCTTAGACCAAGCCTATATCGCATATATGTTCACATAGATATGCACGCACAGAGAATGTGTGTCTCTGTGTGTGTATGTATGTGTTATATATATCAGGTATATACACATTGTGTATATACCTGCGTATACATGTCACGTATACATGTAGCACAAGATTCAGAGAGAGACCCAGTTAGCCACCGGCCGCAGCAGGCATCCTTGGCGGCGAGCCGGGTTCCGATTGCAGCTTGACGAAGATCCCAGGTTTAGAATTTCGGGTCTTTTCTCAGGGTTCGTCTATACGGTTCAGGGTTTAAGGTTTAAGGATTCAGGGTTTAGCTTGTTTTTGGCAGTGTTTGTTGCTTCAGGGTTTTTGGTGTTGTGTTCGGGATTGGTGTACAGGGTTTGAGAGTTAGGGCTCGGGGCTTTAAACCTTTATCTTGGGTTTGGAGGATGTTCCTTTGAGGATTTATCGGTCGAAGCGAAGCCTGAAGGGCATGTTTAATCTTCTCTGGGGCTCCAATCTGCTAGGGGTCGGTACATGCCCTAAACCCTAAACCCCAAAGGGCTTCATATTGGGGGCCTGCGGGCTTTTGTGCGCTGGGTTTACGGCTTCGTGGTGAATTCATAAATGCGCTGCAGGCCTGTATGAGGGCTTCTCGGGTGTTGCAATGGCTTTCGGGTTTGGGGTTGAGGACTTGCGGGCTTTGTTTTGGGACACAGCCAAGCTGTTGGGACGAATTGCCCTCGTTTGTTTGTGCTTCGCAGTCATGCCCATACAGCCGCGTATTCGAAGTCTCATACTTGCATATGTCTCTTCAGTCTGCTCCGACGAATAGGTCTGGCTTCAACGTCTTGCACTGTGAAGGATGCTGTTATGAAAGGGTAGGCTCTTTCAACCAAAAACACAATTTGCACTTGTGGTAAAGCGCCTACGCTTTGCAGGTCATGGTGACACACTCCCCGGAGCAGCTCCGCCGCTTCTGCACGCACCACTTGGATCTGTCACCGGAGGAAAAAGCGAGCGACACTGTTTTACCCGAAACTTCGACGATCACGATGAAGATAACGATAAGGAGGGGGGGAGAAGGAGGAGGAGGAGGACCATCAGTTCAAGTTTCGCACTTCGCTTCCGCTGGCTAAGCTTACTTCGTTTTGACCCTTCGTGAGGTCTGGGGAGGAGGTCTTGAGCCACGACACCTTCCGCGACGTTTCTCTGCGCGAGGCTGTGGCATTCATCTGCTTGCTCCGCTTGTAGCCAATGCAGACGCAGCCGTAGATGTCGGCATGCATCCCAAGCCCCAAGCCCCCTTGGTACAATAAAGGATTGATGTGGCAGAACGTCGAACGCGGCGCAGTGACACACTTCTCAAGATTTCACAGAAGCTGTACTTGGAGAATCAGCGGAGTGCCATACATCTAAAAACGTGATTGAAAGTTAGAGAAGCACTGCCAGGCCAAATCCTGAAATGCTACGGCCCTAAGCCCCGGCAGCCTTGTTTTGCTACACCCTAACGTGCCTTAACCTTACTGTCAGTACGACATGTCCTATGCGGATTATCCGTATCGTTGTATCGTTGTAGCTACCGCTGACATCGTGAGATTACAAGCATGCTGTTTATCAGCGTTATAAACATTAGCAGCGGAATGCTGAGCCCGAGCCCCGCGCACGCCGCAGGGGCTCTGTCGCGGCTTTCACGAGTGTCAGCTTCTCTTCGGCCACTTCGCGCAGTGCCGGAGCGCCGTCCCGCGGCTGTAGGGTCTCTAGGATATATTCTTGTTGTTATTCTGGTTATCATGATATATCATGATTTTTTTACGGATACTTCTTGTTGTCATTATGTCTACTAGTATTAATTACTCAAAGTGTTGAGTTTAGGTTTAGGGCTTTGGGTGGAGGGTTTAGGGTGTTTGGATTTGGAGCTTTCGGGCTTAGAGTTTAGGGTTTAACGTGGCGACACGCAATCTTCAGCTCATGGTTACAGGGTTCTTCTGTTTGCAGGTGGTCTTGCTGTTGCTTGCCTCAGTGCCGCAGGTGGCTTTTGGTACGAGTTCTGTGATGCGAGTATTGCTGCGCTCGTCTCACTTTGCCTTTACGCTCCTCCTTGCTATCGTCAATAAAATCTATTCCGAGTTTCATGTACTCTGTTTCTATTACTTTGAAGTTTTCTCATGTCAGCTATCATCTTCAGGAAGGCACAGAAGGCACACGAAGCTCTACCATCCTGTGCGCTCGTCGGCTGAGCGCTGCTGAAGACCGTTTCACGTACGGTGCCACCGCTTCAGACTCGAATCCTGGAACCCCTTCGTCTTTGTGCCGCTCTGAACCCAAAGCCCTAAACTCTAAATCAGTAACCCCAAGCCCTACATGAACCCGAAAGCCCTAAGCTCTAAACCTTAAGCCACTACACTTTTGTTAAAAGCCTAAGCCCAAAAACGCCGCAACACTCAAACGGCCCTCGTTCCTGCTTCCTAGGTGCCCGTGAACGACTTGGCCGCCTTGGTGTTGGCGCCTTAGGAGAAAGGGCCATATCTGACATTGAACGACAAGGTTTAGGGGTTTAGGGTTTAGGGTTTAGGATTTAGGGTTTAGGGTTTAGGGGTTTGGGGGTTTATAGGCTTGAAGGTTCAGGGTATAGGATCTCAACTGAGGGTCTGAGGCTTTCTGTGATGCTTGCGAGTCATGACGAACCCCAAACGTAGATAAACGCAACGTGTTGAAACCTGACCTTAGAGCTCCAGGTACCCCAAAAAGTAGGCTACTAAGCATCCATTATGTAGCCTAGTACCCCATTCTTTAAGATTATCTGGAGCCCATTGGGTTGGGACATATGACTTCCAAGAGCTTATGCTTCGGTGCTTTTGCGGCACTCCTAGCTCTCTCCTGGCCCTTGTTGCAAGTGTGTATTGAAACCCCTCAAGAATCCTAGCGCAGAGCCAGCACCATAAACCTAAAGCCTTCAAACCTAAACCCCAAACCAGCAACCCCAAATCCCTAGCATCGTAACTGGGAGGCTGGGAAACTTGGATGCCAAGCGCCAGCAGGTTGCGGGGCATCCCAGAGTTAGAGATTTGAGGGCTTAGGGTTCTAGGGTTTCGGGTTTTAGGGTTCTTGTCTTGAGGGTTTTAGGGTTTAGGGCTTTTTAGGATGTGAGGGATTTAAACATTATCTGCTTCTCATCGGTTTGAGGTTGGTAACGGCCCAGGTTTCATGATCTGAGGGTGCTGGATTTCGCAGGTTTTGAGTGCAAGGGTGTTGGGTCGGTGCGATGGTGCGAAGGGCGGCTCTTGAGCCGTCATCGCAGCGTCGCAAGAGCTTCAGATGCAAGTGTTGGGATCGAGTTAGGACGCCGGAGCATGACGGAAATTCTTCAGTTCAGCTGCTGTGTAGAAGTCAGAACGATTCGCAGTAATGTCCCCTTATAGTCCATATATCATAATAGTAGAGTCTACTACCATCAAGCCCGTTCGAACCATTAAGGCCTCTACGTTTCACAGGAAAACTTGGGCCACCAAGAAGCAACCAATTTTCTCAGCGAGAAATCGCAGTGAAGGCTTGGAAGTTGCGGGTTTCAACTGCAGCGTAGAAGCGTTTTTGTCATGAAGCCGTCAATGCATGAACCCAGCACCATAGCACCCAAACCCCCTATATCCTGAGCCCTTTACACCCGTAAACCCTTGAACCCTAAACCCTAAAACCTTAAACCCTAGACCATCAATCCTAAGCCTCCTAAACCTTGAATCAGAAGCTCTAAATCCATCGACCCCGCAACGCTAATCTCCAAAAGCCCAACCTCCCTCGTGACGCCATGTGCATCTAGGTGCTTGAGGTTTGGTCGAAGCTTGATCCGGAGGGTCTGGGAAAAGTGCCGGTGCTCCCGGCGAGATTTTTCGAACCCAGTAAATTTTTTCCCTTTGGCTTGTGCGCTACGGTGGCTTTCTCGGATGCTGCCGTTGATGATGGGGACAACGCTTGCCAGGAATTGTCGGTTCCTACAAACCCTAAACCTTATGCCCCGAACCTAACACCCAATGTCCTGGCAGGTTTGGCATCGACACCCCGCCCTCGCCCCTCCCCTGCCCACCGACCAAACAGGTATCATGCCCTAAGCGATCCTTTTGAGAATGCCTTCACTCATCCCACCAAGAAGCAGCAGAGTCCAAAGACCTCGCGAAAGCTTAAACTCTGAACCCTACAATTAAAACCCAAATCCCTAAACCCTAAACCCTAAACCCGAATCCCTAGACATTAAACAAGAATCCCTAAGCCCGCAGTCCAAAACTGGCAGGTTTGGCAACTCCTTCGTCACTTCGATGTGAGGCGTCTGCCGGACGTCCGCTTCGGGCGCGAGGACGTCGAGGTCGGCCATGGTTTATGGAGAAAAGGGTGCTATAAGGTCTGTTTTACACTGTTCGTTCTAAAGTGGTCTATAAACATGACCAATGAGCCTAAAAAGGGCTACGATACAGTCTACAATGGGTTTATATGGAGAGAACGGACACATGAGGCTTGTGGGGTAAGGGGTTTTCACAGCAATTTCGCAGGGTTTATAGTTGTGCTAGGAGACTTACGTAATGGCTTTCCCAGAGTCTCGGGTTGTCGGGCTGCCGCTTTCTTGTGATGTCAACTTACTTATCATAAATTCCTTGATCAAGTGTCCTTAAACTTAAGCCTCAAACCTAAAACCTCAAGCCCTTGCACCCTTGTATGGTTCTAGCTTCGAGGTCGGAGTACTCAGCGAGAGCATGTCCCTGTTTATTAAAGAATATATAGTCTGCCGAAATTTCCGTTCTGACTACTAAGGCGCGCATATTCAACATGTCTGTGAACCCGTATAAGGGCCTTGTAAGCACCTATAAACTTTGCCGGCAGCCCTTGTAGCACCTTCTGCAACCTATTTCCTGCAACTCGTTAAGAGCAACTCAATCCCAAAACCTTAAACCCTAAGCCTCCAACCCTAAACCTTCAACCCTGAAGCCCTGTAAACGTAAACCCTAATCCCAATGCCTTAAACCCTAGAAGCCTTCAACCCTAAACCCTAAACCCTAAAGCCCAAACCTGCAGCCAGGGGGCGCGACAGAAACTGCTCGAGGGCTTGGGCGTGCTGACCCCAGGTCCCCTCTAGAAGCATAGTGTGTCGTTTATACATATATACATATATATATACAGAAAAAAACATATATACATATAAAAGCACGTGTGATTTTTTTTGAGATTTCTTGCTACAGGTGTTCGAAGTTCTCGAGAAAGAGTAATCGGGTGGTATGACAATTTGCGGCTTCCCTTCTTTGATTTTTTTCAACTCAACCCGCAACTAAATCTACCATGGCTTTTAGGGTTCTTGAGCTGGGCTTTCGAGCTCAAGGCCTGAGAGCTTTAGTGATGGTCCTCCGCAGAAATGCGGGCTTAGAGCCGTTCTGGGACGGTTCTGCATGTGGTTTCAACACCGGGTTCTGCAAGGGTCTACAGGGGTTTATGACGGTTTATGGACACAGCGCTTGGTTTTGGAGTTCAGCTGTTCGGCGTCTTGGGGTGATTGGGGAAGTTCCGGTTGAGTTTGTTGATTGCATCTCGTTTTTTCGGTTCTGGGAGTTTCGGATTTGGGGCCTTACCATCTTAGCTCGCTGCTTAGCTTTGGTTATTGTGGACGAATGCAACCCCGCCATAGTCAAAAGTTGTTTTTGGCCATTGAGGTCAGCAACTGGATTGGAAGGGTGTGTGTGTGTGTGTTTTCTGCAGACCCTCAACCCAGAAACCTTAAATCCTAAAACCTTAAACTCTAAACCCCTTCTACCTTGGTAATGTAGCCGACATTTTGAGAAGGCTGCCGTATACACAGCTGGGACACTAGAACGTCATGCAGCATGAGGTCGAACCTCCTGTCACATGCCGCTAGCATGTGCTTCAGGTTCCAGGTCTAGTGTTTTAGGCCTTTTGCGACTTCGCGTAATCTCTTCGCCCCTGCCGCACTACACGGTAACCTGCATGGGTCTCGAAACTCGTGAGCTTCACTCGCCGACATCCTGTCTTCAGATCACATGACCTTTCCAGCTTAGGGTTCAGGGTTTAAGGTGTTTAAAAAGTTTAGGAACGTCACTACATCGGTATAGCTTCCTTCTCGGATGTCACCCACTGCCGTGCAGAGCAATGCAAGACAGCTGATACAATGCAACTGGCTTCCAGCAAACCGTTTGTCAGCTTAGTACACGCCCTCCGTCCCAGTTGTCGGCTGTCGGCTGCACTTGATTTCTGCAGCACGACTTCGTCGTGATTGGCACCTCAAGCCAAGGTGGTCCAGTGCCGTGCAGCAGACAGGCCATCGATATGTCGCGGGTTGTGGGCTTAGGGTCTTGAGTTTAGGGTCCTGGACCTTGTATCACGAGTTGCTGATCTCTTGTTGAATCACAGCTGGATTGTTCAGCTTTGCGAACCTGTTGTGCTTGCAAATGGGGCCGAAGAAGTTTTGAACTCCGTTTGGCCCCGTCTGGTTTACGCTTCGTTACGCTTCGCTGTTTTTGGTTGAGTTCGGGGTCAAGACTTCGCGGTTTAGGGTCTATATCGACCCAGACGCAGGATACTCATTTGTCCCGCCCCCCGAGTAAACAACAGACTCTCAAGCGCCGCGCCATGCTTCGATTTCAGGGGCGAGACCCTAGAAGCCTAGAAGCCCCAAATCATGATGAAGCTTCAAGTCCCAAAACCCTTTCTGCCCCAAAGAAGTCTGAAACTGAACCTTAAACCCCAAGCTCTAAATAAACCAACAGTCGCCCCCCCCCCTGCCCCCCCCCGGGCCCCGCTACACTCGAAATCCTCAGAAACACGAAACAGGGCTGCCGAGTTCGACCTGGAGGAAGCTGCCGCGCCAGTGTCCTCAGTGGATGGTTTTCGGGCCTTTTTGTGCTTAGGTTTAGGGTTTAGGGGTTTAGGGGTTTAGCGTTTAGGGGAATACTACAGTATACCCAAAGCCCTATTCCAGTAGTTATTTCCTTGGGGTTCGTGATTGTAGTTACACGACAATCGACCCCAAAGCCCTTTTTTCATTCTTCCGGCCCCCATATTATACAGCCTTATTGTAGATCCCTGATAGAAGCTTTAGAGGACCCCTTATGGTACACTTGCACGGCCCTTATAGTATTGGGCCGTAGGGTTGTCATGGGTGTTGCTAGCTTTGTGAGCCACATCTCCGGCTTCATGAGCCTTAAACCTGACGGGACAGAATGTAATATAGGGGCCTCAATAATTCCCAATACTATTTTGGGGGTTCCTTTAAGGGTTCTTTAAAGGGCTCTATAAGGGATCTATGGTATGGTTCTATAATATAAGGGCCTCAATAATTACCGATACTATTTTGGGGGTTCCTTATCATCATTATAGTATAATGGGGCCCCAAAACCCTCTTCTAATTATTAAGGCGCCTATGCCCAAAGAGACTACGGAGCATGGGGCTCAACCCGACCGGACTCCTAAACGCTAGCACCTAAACTTTAAACCCTACACCCTAAAAAACAGCACTTTACATCCAACAAAGCTTTCGAGTCCCAACATCCATCGAAGCCCCTCTGTCGCGCAGTCTCGGCCCAAAGGGCCCTAAAGCCGAACATCTACAAATTCGGGTTTCGGGTTTAAGGAAATCTACAAAATCTCAACACCCTTAACCCCTACACACCTGAACAATGAAGCCTTCAACCTTAAACCTCCAAGCAAAGCCCTAAAACCAAACTCCCAAAGCCGAAGCCCTGAGTGTTTGCATTTTTTTTCCTCGGTTTAAGGCGGCGCCGGCCGGCGCCGATCGGACTGCCGGGGGGCGGGCCAGTGGTTGCGCCAGCTGGGAGGCCAATGTTGGGGCCTGTACGGCTGATAGCGTTTAGCGGCTTCAGAGTGGGTTTAGGGGTTTAGTGGCTCTTGGGTTTAGGTGTTTAGGGTTTCGCGGCCTTAGGGTATTAGGGAGGTTTGGTCTAACTAGGGCTCCAGGGTTTAGTGACTATAGTGCTTGTATATGGGGGTTCAGGGTGTTGCAGGTTTTGTAGTTCTGAGGTTTTATTTCAGGTTTAGGGGCACGTTTTTCTGTTCTTAAGTTTTAGGATTCAAAAGTCAATCTATAAGAGCTAAGCCCCTTAGAGAGCGTAGGACGCATCGCGAAAGATGATACACAAGATGATAAGGAAGGCCGCTTGCTTGCTATGCTTAGTAGTCCTTGTCTACCATAGAACTTCTGAGTTTGCCGATATGGTTTGTCTTCGATGTTTTGTGATGGCTAGTATTGCTGTCACGTCAGTTTGCCATCACTTTTATCAGCATTGCACTAGCAGTGACAAGGACTTATGATGAGTGCCATTGCCCGTTGAGCCCCAAGCTTCTTGCTACCGTCATCTTGCGTTTATCCCAACTTAACCCAAACCCCTAAACCCTAAGCCCTCTAAACCCAAACCCCGAATCCTGGAGCTCACTGTCCGGAGATGGTTTCTTACTTGGTTCTTTAGGTAATATCAGGTACTTACCATCATGGGGACCGGTTTAGGGTTTAGGGTCTAGGGGATCTAAGGAACGAAATGGTTTCGATGGTATTTTAAATTGGGCTCCTTAGAACCCAGCTTAGGGCTCAGGGCCCACTTGTGGTCCCCAAGACCTTGCTCGCGGATGCTCCGGCTCCTACAGTAAGTTCAATCTTCGACGCGAACCTCACGCCCAACACCGACGGAAAAACCCTAAGCCCGAGACCTCAGGCGCCAAGCCACTGACGAAAACACTGCACGATCGGATTGTCAAGCTGTTCTATGCTGATCCCAACCTAGCTTTGCATAAGCTCTCGTTTGAGGAGAGTCCCAGGACGCGGTTCCGCATCGTGGAGCGAATGGCTGCAGAAAAAACAACCTGCCTAGACTTAGATGTCGAGGCTGCACCAGCAACTAGTAGTCTTCACCTTATGAGCCCTCCACTGCACTCTTGCCGTGTTACTGGTGAGTACAGTATTCTGGTGGGTGTGGCTACCAAAACTCCTGAGGTCATCGCTATTGTCGTTTCAACTTGAACTTTATCGAACAAAAGACGCAAACAACTTGCGACGTTAATGGTTTGCAGGCACTACTTGCGCAACTCAATCTGATAGATCAGAACAACCCAAAGATTCGAACCCCTGAAACCTTAAGCCTCTGAACCCCCACAAAGCCCTAAGCCCTTAAACTCCCAAACCCGAAACTCTACACCCGAAGCCCCAAACCCTGAACCGAAGACCCTGCACACCTAAACCCCAAAAGTCCGAAACCCCTAACCCGTAAACCCCTAAACCCCAAACCCCCAAACCTTAAACCCCTAAACCCTAAAACCCCTCAACCCTCAACCCCTCAACCCCAAGACCCGAAACTCCTGAGCCCCCCAGGGCCGGCATCCGCGCCCGGGAGTTCGAAGATGCGAAGAGGGAGCTCCAGTCGCGCGGAGAGGCGGCGTTTTTTTTTGACTTAGGGGCGTAGGGGCTTTTTCGGTTTAAGAGTTCAGGGTTTGGTGTTTTAGGGTTGTAGGGTTTTTAAGGTTTAGTGTTTTAGGGTTTGAGGATTTTAGGGTTAGGGTTTTGGGTTTAGTGTTTTAGGGTTTAGGGTTCGGGTTCAGGGTTTTGGTTTTAGGGTTTCGGGTCCGGGTTTGGGGTTAGGCACTATAGGGATACATACTCTAAGGGTTGGGGTTGTTCGGGCCTCATAATCGGCTGTTTTAACTTATGGCTTAGGGTTCAAGGGATTTAGGGTTTAGGGCTTTAGGGTTTAGAGTTTAGGGGTTCGGGATTTGTTAGGGTAGTCTGTGGCTTAGGCTGTGCAATTTTCGTGGCTTCGTTGCGTCAGCTTCTGCACACTTGGCTTCGTCCTCAGGGCCGAAGCCTGAACTTTGTTGTTTAGGGTTTAGGGGTTTAGGGTTTAGGGTTTAGAGTTGATGAACCCTCATGGGGTTGAGGGTTTAGGCTTTAGGGGTTGGGTGCAAGACTCCAGGGCTCTGCTCGGTCTTTCTTGTTGCTGTTGCTTTCCATACATCAAAGACAGATCTGCCAGTATGTTTCAGCTAAGGCTCTGGAACAGATCCTGCTTCGTTTCAGGCGATATGTTTGATTAAGGTACACTTGGGAGACCTGGGAGATATAGGGGTCTGAAGACTTAATTTTCGGCCCTTTAGAATCAATACCCCCAGCCCTTACCAAGGGCCCAAGGCGTTCGAAGAAGACAAACACAGCCCCTGGTCTAATTCCCTACAGAGCCCTATAAGGGCCCTGAAAGAATTCTAGCTCTAACTATCAAGGCACCAGGCTGTAGTCATACCCTAAACCCTAAATCAAAAAAACCCCTTAAAAACAAGCCCTATACCCTAAACCCTTTAAGCAAATGCCCTCAACCCTAAGCCAACAACATCCTTTTCCTTTGCTTCGCCGCCTTGGCAGGCCATTGACCCCGAAGCTGTCGTCTCCTTCGAAGCTTGGCAGGCACGGCACTTCCGGCAAGGAAGGGTCACACTACGAACCTTGAGGTTTGGGCCTTCGGGTTTAGGATTTGGGGCCTTGGGATGTAGGGTTTGGGGCCTCAGGGTTGAGGGCAAGAGGTTTAGGATTTTAGTGCCTTCGAGCCCTAGGCTTTCGGATCGCTGAGAGTGGTGGCTTGCTGCAACAGAGTGGAGACAGGGCTAGGTCGAGGGTTGGAGATCTCCGCGTCGAGTCGGGCTCGTTTTGGTCTTCCGACCAAGGATGAAGGACTGGAGGAAACTGCAGGCATTAGGAAGATTGAGTTTGCTTTCTTCCTGCAAGAGCATGTAGCATAGTTCTCCGCATGAAACATATGTCTGATGTTATTGGCACTATGAAGATGCACAGAGTCCAACAAGCCCGTTTCTGGTCATAAGGATCCCCGGCCAGAGTAGTCTTTCTGTCGTTTGACAGTGCTCTACACCCTAGCTGCCGACCTCGGAAGCCCTGAGCAGGCCTACTTCATGGCAGTCTCAGTGGGTGTCCTGCGACTCGCTCAGCTGTTTTGACGCCCGGTGCTTGTCATTTGCCTCTTTTCGGGTTTGGGGTCCTTTCGCCTTTGCCTGGAAAGCTTCTTTCGAGCTTCATGGCCACTCTTGCTGTTACTTTGCTGCCGCTGCCACTGCCATTACCCTACCACTGCCACTACCACTACCTCTTCTTCTTCTTCTACTACTGTTACCACTGCCACTACCACTACCACTACCTCTTCTTCTTCTTCTACTGCTACTGCTACTGCTACTGCTACTGCTACTGCTACTGCTACTGCTACTACTACGACTACTACTACTACTACTACTACTACTACTCCAGCTACTCCTCCGCCGACTACTACTACTACTACTACTACTACTACTACTACTACGACGACGACTACTACAAGTACTACGACTACGACTACGACGACGACGACGACTACTACTACTACTCCGACGTCGACAGCTACTGCTGCTACTTCTACCTCTTCTACTACTACGACTACTACTTCTTCTACTGCTCCTACTGCTACTACTGCTCCATTGCTACCGCTACTGCAACAACAACTACCACGACGGCGACGACGACGACTACTACTACTAACGCCCCCAACCTTTAAACCCCTTGCGCCCTGAAGCCCAAAACTGACCAGTCGTCGTACTCGCGCGCCGGGCCCAAGGGACGACGACGTTTTTGCCCTGACGCTTCGAGATCCTCTTCGCACCTTCGAGGTGAATCTTGCCAGGGTTTAATGATTCATTGTTTATAGGGTTTAGGGTTTAGGGGTTTAGGGTTTGTAGGGTGTAATGATTTACCGCTTTAGGGTTTCGGGCTGACTGGCGATGGATCGAGCTAACATGAACCCGCATGTCATCCCCACAGTTCACACTGCATATTGGGATGTCGGGGCAAAAGTGCAAAGGACGTTATGCAACCACTACTGCTGCTGTAGTCATTGCAAGCAGAAATGCTGAACACAGTTGGCAAGCATTGTCATTGTGATGATGAGCAAGAATGATGCGCCAATGCTGAGCAAGTCGATGGTTATGGCGGCCTAAGTACTGTCATGACAGTTTCTGTCACGGGGATGATATTGAGACTAGGCTATGGCATCGACGGCAGAACATAGGAGGACTTCATGGGAGCGGTCGAGTGAAGTCACAGCAGATCTTGTTGCTCGAGGGTGAGTCATCAGGTGCATGGCAAGGCGCATGCGCAGCGTCTCGTCATGGAGGCGCGGGGTCTGAGTACTCGGGTTAGTGGTTTGAGGTATTGCAGAATAAACATGAACAATAACAACAACATCAAATTACCCCCAAACCCTGAACAGAATGTCCCTAGACTATGGGTTGATAAGAAGACCTGCATGGAGACTGTCTGAAAATGCCGGTCTCGAAGCCAGTGGGACGTAACACCCAAACTCGGCGGGTTCGCTATTATACTCAAAATATGAATTCTCACCCAAATCCAGTGCAATTATTCAGGCATAAACCCGTAAATCCTGATTGTAGAATACATTCAGGAACCTTATAGAAATCCTACTCCAAGTATTCAGGCCCTTACAACCTATGGAGGAGCCTAGGGGTACTAGTAGGGTGCCTCTAAAGGAACCCTTATGCATAGAAACCCTCCGGGAGAGCAGATCAGGTTCCGGAGAAGCATCGGCCATGCAACTTGCGATTGCTCGGGGCGCCCAACGGGTTGGGGCGCACTGAGTTTTTTGCATACATTTGCTAATATATTCATGTATAATAAGGAAGTGAATCCAATATATGTAGAAAATGGATATGTGTATAGATATATACACACATGCATACACATATATGTATATATGTATGTACATGTGTATATAACTACATATATATATATATACATACATGTATGTGTATATATGTATATGTATATATATATATATATGTAATGTAACGGTAGGTGGTTGGGTAAGGGGGGCAGGTAGTATTCATGGTCATGAGAAGTCAGAACTAGTTATGGACATTTGTATAGACAAAGCGCAACTTCGCAGAGTCGGAGCCTAGTACATGATGTCAACTTGATGTAGCACAATGCAACATCAGTTTAAGTAGGCGGGACAATACTGTCACTTCGGTCGTTGGGCCATGTAAGGGATTCACCCCCAAAAGCAAGTGATAGGTTGCTGATTTTAGAACCAATCAAACCAACGGCTGCGAAGCTACATCTAAACGACACCCCAAACCCCCAGACCGTAAACGGAAGGGCATCAAACACAAGAGTGACGTCCAAGACCACTAAAATGCAGTTTAGTAAACCCTTTCTGAATCGTTAGAACCTACATGTTCCGGGATTCTTATCAGGGTATCAGGGTATCTTGTAAAGTGCCGTTAAATAGATCAGCTTGTTGGCTCCTGACCACGGCTGAACATCTTAAATCTTTAAACTCTTGACAACATGTGGAAACCCTCAAGAGCGATACTGAGTCTCGAAGGCTTCAAGCTACACCTCCTCCAAGTTCTTATCATGCAGCCGTGCTTCTGACTTGACCGCCAACCGCAATCCTCTGGCCCTGTAGATCCTGCAAAACCATTGTGGACCCGGGCAGAAACCTTAAACTTAACAACACCCCAGGCTCTGAATCTTCACATCCTCTAAACCCCGGAAAAAGCGTTGATTATTATGGGACCCTACGTAATTAGAAGGACTGTTATTCTAAGGCAGAAGGAGCCCTACACTCCCTGAAACCTTGAACGAACTCTCCATAAAGCCGTTGAACACCTAGATCCCTAAACCCGTATCCCCCTATCACCCCTTTTGCAGAACCTATGGAGCGGTTTAGGGTTTCGGGTCCAGACCCCCTAATTCCGGAATACACCGAGCCGAATACGAGGCGTCAGGTTTCAGGGGTCTGGGGCCCGGTAAAACTATTCTGAAAGAGCCCCGTGTAGAAGCCTGATGAAGCCCTACAACCCACCGTAAAGGCCTTCTGACCCCGAAGTCCTCAATCCTCAGTTGTATAATCCAAAACCCCTAGTTTAGGGTTTAGGGTTTAGGCCCAAACCCCACCAAGCCTGGTTTTCTTGGTGGGTGGCAAAGGCTTGGAACTTTCGCGGACGGCTCACGGCAAGCGCTGACGCTGCGCGACGCCGGAGCCTTAAATTGCAAGAGGCAGTGGGCCCGGGCCTTCAGAGAGTTTTTACAGGGATCTGTTTAGGGTTTGCATGGGATTTACAGGGGTTGCTTTATCATGTTTTGTAGGCTTCAGAGGGTTCAGGGATTTGGGGTTTAGGCTGTAGGGTGGCACCCGCATTTGCCCTCCATTTTCAAGACGTTGGCGCTGAAAAGTCGCAAACACTAGGGAAAACGCTGTCAGGGGAATACAGCGAGGCTGCAAAATGAGCAATAGCGGCGTTTGAAATTACCCATATTATCCCTCAGATTTTCCTCGCATTGTTCTGCCAGAATGTACACCAAGCCCCGGTACATAAACACCCGACCCCCGGAAAACCAAACCAGTATCAACCAAAGCACTATCAAGCCGAAGGGAGCCAGCAACCCAAACCCCAAGAAACCCCGAGACTCGATCCTATCAAGCCCTGACAAGCCCAAAGAAACCCTGAACCCTAAACCCAAACCTAAAACTAAACCCTAAACCCTAAACTAAGCCAAACTAAAACTTAACAAAATTAAGCCTTAACCCAAAACCCTAAGCTAAACCCTCAACCCTTAAACTAATGACTAAACCCTAAAACTAAACCGTATGCCCTAACACCTAAACCCTATAAACTCCCGCCGAAGCAGGACTCGGGCCTCGAACATCTCAGTGGCAATGCCGGCTGCGGCGATGGCCAATTCTGGACCTGGGGCTCCTCCGCCGAACAAGTTTTCGGGGTTTGGCTCCCTTTAGGCGTTCCTTTAAGGGTACCTTCAAGGGTTCCTTTAAGGGTTCCTTTGAGGGTACCTTCAAGGGTTCCTGTAAGGGTTATACTAATTTTGGGTTGGGCTCACCTGGACCCTAACAACCTACCTTTTCAGGGTTCCTTAACATGATTTCCTTATATAAGTCCTTAAACAGGTAGGTTTTGTTCGGGTTGGGCTCAGGCTGGGATCAGGGTTATAATCTAGGGGCCCTAATAATAAGTGCCAATACTGTTTTTTGGGGGGAGGGTTCCTTATTATTACAACGGTGGGCTCAGGGTTATACAGGGGTTTAGGGTTTTATGGGGCTTTGGGTTTAGAGTTTTGCGAGGGTTTAGGGTTTAGGGCTCTCAAATTTGTGTTTGCAGGGTTTTATGGGGCTTTGCAGGTTGATGGGATGGGTTTTTGGTAGGATTTGTGGACAAATCGTATGACCCCGAAGGGAAAAGAGACGGACCCGAGACTCAAAAATAAAAAGAGAGGGAGCTCGTACATCCCAAGGGACCTGTGACCAGTTGCTGTGGCAGGTCCGAAGGTTCGCGATGAGATCATCCGCCGTTTCAAGGACTTCTGGACGGGGGGCAGTGCAGATGCTCATGCAACAGATGATAGAGCTGAAGTTTCTGTGTCCAAGTTCGCAGGAGCTGGCTGGGTATTCTAGCATGAAACTCTGAATTCCTTGCCCCATGCCAGCTCAACTTCAAAACCCCCAAGCCCGTAACTCCTGGACTAAACAGCCCTAAACCCTACGCGTCCCAGCTCGCATCTTGGAGGCGGAAGGTTACGAAGGGCTCCAGACAGTGAGCCTGAGACCCTTCTGATGCTTCAGAGCTACTCTGCCGACCGGGTTTAGGATCTAGTCGCTGTGCGGGGCGGTGGCAGCGGGGTGGAGAGGGGTTAGGGTCCATGATTCCGGGGTCTTCAAATATGGGATTCAGCACTTTCGGGGTGCCGGGCTGAGGCCTTGCTTGTGAGCCTGTGTTTTTTTTCAAATTTCGCACTTGAGAGGGTTGCAGGTAGAGGAGAGGTGTAACGCTGTACATGCCGAGCCCATGGGGCACAAGACGTGCCTGTCTTTGGGTGTTAATGTGAGGATGGTCGAGAAGTTATCTGCCCTGGGCACCATGGACTTTCCATTCCGGATCGAGAACCCGTCGTAGAGTAATTACTGACATCCGTATCATATAGCCCAAACCCCATTCTAATTCTTCAGGCCCTAAACGGCCCTAAAACCCAACATCATGATAGTAATCCTTTCGGACACCCTTGAGAAGCAGCCTCTTCCAATTCTTCAGGCCCCTAGATAGCCCCTAAACCTGAAGCCGCGTTGGCCGGGCTTTTGCTTTTCAGCACTTCCTCGAAGCTGCACCAGCACTGGAGCGAAACTGTCTCAGCAAGGTCAGCAGCTGAAAAGGCTGCGTGCTGTGCATTTGATGACACAGGTAGTGGTCGAAGATGGTAGATACGGCGGTGCTGGTGAAGGTGGTGGTGGTGCTGACAGTGGTGGTGGTGGTGGTGGTAGGGCACCATGATTTCATAGCTCGCTACACAACAGAGCAAGACCTCTCAACCAATAGCAGCATGCCTCAGGCCAAAACGTCCCAGACTGTGGAGTCCGACTCGGACCCCTGCTTTAAAAGTCTACGTCGAGCAGGTCCTTGAACCCCAAAGCCCATGTCCCTAGACTCCAAATCCACGACAAAAGCCGGACCAACCCGAAACATCCCGAAACCATGAGCATCTCATGAAGCCTGTCCACCATATTCAGCTCGAAGGCTTTCGGCATCCAACGCTCCATTAAACTCATATACAGCCGTTCTAGGCCAGAATAAACCACCCACCAAATCCGACACATCAAATTCTTCGACGACCGCACTTTCGGCTCCAATTGAGCACGGCCCACGGTCCTTTGCCCCTCTGAGGAGTGTTGCCGTACACCCGGAGCGAGTTTCCACCGTTCGGATTTCGGAGCTTTGAGATTTCAGAGTTGATGGTGTCGGGCATTGGGATAATTACGGATTTTGTCAGGCAGTTTGTTTTAGATTTGTAATGTTTTGTGTCTCGTGTTTCGGCGTGGTCGGGCACGGCCGCAGAGGCAGAACAAGGGAGGAGGCCGGGAGAGGGGGCCGACGCCCGGTTGGAGGGTCACTTTTTGAGAGGGGATGAAGAGAACCTCTGACCGCTGCCTTCCCCTTAGCTCAGCACCTAGGTTTAGGAGCCGGCCACGACTATGCACGGTTTCGGAAACGAGGGAAGAAGTAGAGCCTCCAGGGGGCTGTACCCAAAGAAATGCCAAGACCCTGTTAGAGGAGTTTCTGCCGGCCTGAACCCAAAATCCTAAAGGGGTTAGGGTTCAGGGTTCCAACCCAAAGAAGCCTCCATTACGGGACAGGGGTTCATGTTCGAGATGCCGATGCTCAGGTCATCCATCCGAGCTTCATCGAAGACATGGCCCGACCAGGCCTTTTGCGAACGGAATGCGCTTCTACTTCTGTGGTTTGTTTTGGCCTCCCGTCTCTTCTTCTTGAAAGCGCATATACACCTGTAGACAAGAATGTGGCTCGTGGTGCGGTTTGTTTGTTTCTACAGGCGCAACAGTGACAC
>BGNK01002838.1:0-40142 GCA_003297005.1 Symbiodinium sp. clade A Y106
CCTCTTCGAATCCATGCTGATAAGAGACCGAAGTTTCATCAGGCTTTGAGGTTAATCGTTCAGCAGGCTGACAGGTTGTAATTGTCGTAGAAGGAGACACAAACCTACCGAGCTGACTCACCCCTGACACACCCTCCGAAGCTTCAAAGTCCTTCAAAGATCCCTGAACTTCCTGATTATCGTTTCCCTCATTCACCCCTTCTGCACCTACACCCGATCCTGCTGATCTCCAAGCTGCTTGACTCCGCTCTTCCTCCAACTTGTCTAGGCGCTGTTGCAATGTAGTGTTCTGATGAGACAACGCAGAGTTCTGCTTCAGAAGAACTTCCATCAAATTNAGGCGCTGTTGCAATGTAGTGTTCTGATGAGACAACGCAGAGTTCTGCTTCAGAAGAACTTCCATCAAATTCTTCATCTCGGTGATCACCATACGTTCCCCAGGTCGTAGACCCAGCTCATCTGATGCAGAAGGTGCCGCCAGCACCGCTCTCTCATTCCCTCTCGCAGTCGCTCCAGGTCCCAGGATTGCCGGTTCTCCCGTTGGCCGTGGCTGATCGTCCACTGCCCTCATCTCGGTCGAACCACTAGACGTATGTCCAGATTGCGAGTGTGAATCCAAGAACGCCGGTCGCGCCGCTGCCAACAAAGCCTCTTCACGAGCCCGTTGNGGCTGATCGTCCACTGCCCTCATCTCGGTCGAACCACTAGACGTATGTCCAGATTGCGAGTGTGAATCCAAGAACGCCGGTCGCGCCGCTGCCAACAAAGCCTCTTCACGAGCCCGTTGGGACCAAAAAGGATGAATCTGAGCTGTCTGCGCTTCCTGCACCTGAGGTGCGGCTTCTTCACTCAAAACATTCTCATCAGTCACTGCCAGAGTCGATCCTCCAGCCTCCACTGCAGCAGACTCCCCGACATCTGCAATCTCTGTTCTCCCTGATTCAGCTGCTTGACTTCCATCTGCAGCCGTTCCGTCCATCACAGCCGACAGATTCTGATCAGCAGCCGTCGTCGTCATTGCGATCCAAAGGCCCTCAGAGCGCCCTTGGGCTCATAACCTACGAATCTCAAAGACTAATCTGAAATGCTGGAGCGCCTCGTCGGACGCGTTTTTCCTGAGCAACAAAAGGCCTTCGTCGGAGTGAAAGTCGACCTGCGCGAACAGAGGAGAAGCTTACGCATAGGGTGTTAGGGAGTCTATATAATCCTAAGCCCTAAACTCTAAAGCAAAACCCTAAACCCTGAATTCGGGATGGGAGTGTGGGTCTCCGGGTGGTTAAATGAAGCAGCAAAAATACTTATTACGGGTGGCGGAGGGAGGGGGCCTTCGGCGTTGTTCGGAGCTTTTGGGCTTCGGTAGTTTAGGACCTTTGGCTCTAGGTTTCGGGGGCTGGTGGTGTTCGAGGTTCAGAGTTGGAGAATTTCCATGTTTTCACTGTCAAAACCTTCACCCCTATGAATCTAAAAACCCTCAATCCTCATAGAAGCCCATTTTTAACATCAGGTATCGCGCGATAAACCTAAACACTACCTGCATAAACCCCAAAACCCTGCAGAAAGCTGAACCCAAGGCTCCATGTACCCATATGGGAGTTTCCGAAAATTCGGGGTACCTTATTTTGGTGTCCTTATAATAGGGATCCTACTAACTAGGGTACTATATTAGGGTCCCCTATTTTCGGAAACTCCCATATAGTATATACTTAGGCCTTAAAGTACCTGTATAGGGACCCCTTTAGGGCTTAAGTATCTACTATGAAGGTACATGGAGCCTTTGGGCGAACTGAGCTGCTTATGTTCGGCCGGTGCTGAGGAAAGGCGCAGGAAGAGCCGCTGCTGAAGCTCTCAAGGTGCGCTACCCAGACCTTCCAAAATCCCCTAATTAAAGAATATACCTTAAATCATACTAGGGATCCTACTATAATTTAAGGTATATTCCGTAATTAAGGGATTTTGTTTTGGAAGGTCTGGGTACAGGGGCCCCCGGGGGGGCCTTGATAACGTAGTACAGGGGCCTAAATAATTAGAATAGGGTTCGGGGGTTTCTTATACTATAATAATTAACATAAGGAGCCCCCCAAAATAGTATAATAGGTAATTATTATAATTATTAATCCCCCTATATTAGTACCTTTAGGGATCAGTTTTTAGGGTTTGGTGGTGTTGGGGTCTAGGGTTCGGGGTTCATCAGGGCCTGGACCCGAAGATATGATTGCCTGATAGACTGTTGGGGGCTACCTGCAACTAAGGGGTTCCAAAGCCGAAAATAGGTTATAACCAAAACAGGACACTGCATTCGAGGGTCTAGGGCTGTAGCACAACCCTATTCTAATTAGTTGTTAAGGCCCCGATATTACGCCCAAATCCAGAACCCATATCGGTACCATTAATTTATAAAGATACCTTGAAGGAACCCTTCAAAGAACCCTTAAAGGAACCCTGAAGGGAACCCTTAAAGATCCCACAACGGTACCTAGGACCCTTGGGCTTATAAGCTGGGATCCTACTTGGGGTTATGGTACCTATAACTCTATCAAATAACCCTAAACCCTAGTCTAAACCCCATACCCACCATTGTAAAACCCTTATAGATCCCGTTAAGGATCCCTTTATACTAAGTCCTCGGACCCTCCAAGTAGGGTACGTCTGAATCCGTCCCAGGCCCACGACAGCGGCGATGACCAGCTCTTAGAGCCTTGGCATTCTTCTGGTTGGCTCCTAGGACTTTAACTTTTTGGGTTTCTACATGAACTATAAAAAGGAGGCTAAATTTTAACTTTTTGGGGTTTCTGTATGGACTATACCAAGCAAGCTAAAGTTTAACTTTTAGGAGGTGTTCAGAAGTCAGCCAAGGAGCGATCGGAGCTGAATTTCACGCGGCTGAAGCATTTGGGGGCGACGGAAGACGAGGCGGAAGGGTATAGGGGTCCATGTAACCAAGTAGCATATTATAATTATATGTAGGGTTCCTTTAAGGGCTCCTTTAAGAGTTCTATATGGGTCTAGGGTATAAGGGTCCATGTACCCAAGTAGTGTATACTTCTTGCCCCAAAGTACCTATGTAGGGACTACTTTCTGGCCAAGGTATATACTATTTGGGTAAATGGACCCTTAAGGGAAGGCTGTAGGAGCTACCTGATACCGAAAGACCCACAGTCATAGGACTTCATCACAGGATTCCTACGATGATTCCCTTGCTTGTTTCCTTCATATGTAGGAGTGATTGATTTCAGAGTTCAAGAGTTTTTGATGACGGGTCTGGGTTGTTTCTTTGGGGGGGAGGGTGTATGGGGATGTGGGGTTTATGCCTAGGTCTCAAGGTGTTCCGGGTTTTTCGGTGCAATGGTTGGGGTTTCAGGTGGCGTTTGGTTTGATCAGCAGCACTTCCTGTCTTGCTTCCCCTGCCTTCCCTCACACTGACTTTAGCCTTCCCGCTCTGTATTCTTGCCCTCTTTCTGCATGTGTATACATTCTACATTATGGATGTATGTATGTGGCTTGAGGTAGTCATTCAGGGCATGCGTGGCAGCAGCAGATCCCGGCACTTTGACCCATCTCCCGACACTTCGGTTGATGATATAAATCCTGCATTACCCATAAAAAGGAAACTACCAGAATTCCCACATATCACCCTTATAGATCCCTTAAAGGAACCCCTTAAAGGTACCCCTATAGATCCCTTTAAAGGAACCCTAGGACCTAGGATTTATATCATCAACCGTATCATCCCTCCTCCAGACACCCTGATCCCTTCGCCAGAAGACCAATCCCGACGCCAACACCTCCACCTTAATCATTAGAATAAGGTTTGGGGATTTATTATACTATAGCTTGAATAGGGCACCCTCAAAACTCTATTCTCATTGTTAAGGCGCCCTACCCTTAATGTAGGGTTCCTTTAAACGGGCTCTATAAGGGTTAGTATAAGGGATCTATAATGGTACTATAATGTAGGGGCCTTAACAATTAGAACAGGGTTTGCGGATATATTATTCTATAGCTGTAATAAGGAATACAGGGGGCTTAAATAAATCCCAATACCATTTTGGGGGTTCCTTATTATGACTATGGTATAGTATACCCCCCCTCCCCCCCCAAGACCTATTCTGGTTATTAAGGCCCGTATATTAAGCCCTAAACTCCTAAGCTGGGAGCCCGAGATCTGGGACATAACCCTCGACCCGAAACTCTGTGATCTGGAGGCCCTCTATGGGATCTTCCAGGAGGTCCCCGTTGTCCTCCTGGAGGGTACTGACCTGGACAACTCATCACAGGACATTTCGGTCCCTTAGGGCCAACGTCCATACAGTAGAAGCCAGAAAGTTGGAACATACCATGAATCATCCTAAATCGATGTTCCAACTTTCTGGGGTTCACTATACTTTGTGGGTACGTGGACCCTTATATCCTAGACCCTTAACCCTAAGCCCTAAACCCTTATAGAACCTTTAAACTATGTGAATCCATGTCCCCAAGCCCTTATAGATCCCTTTTAAAGGAACCCTAAACCCTAAAACCTTATAGAACCTTTAAAGGAGCCCATAGGGCAACTGCGGAACAATCTGACTCTAGACCTGAAACCTTGAAAGCAAGGCCGCAAAACCCCACCGAGCCCGATCCCCCCCTTTGGACGTATAAACGCACTAGCCCTAAGGGTCTATGTGCCCAAGTAGCATATGCTTTGGCCTTGCAGTAGTCTCTTTTTGGGTACTTTGGGGTCAAAGATGGGCGCATGGAATCTCAGAGTAAGCTTCCTGTTCCCAAGCCCTATCCCTCTGCTTTAGAACCTAAACCACCAAAAACCAGCCCAAACGTCAAGAGGACCCTTACCCCAAGCGCTCTACCCTACAACCCAAACCCAGGGAAAGCCAAACTTTACGAGGAGCTGCAATCAAACCAGTGGTGCCGACGTCGCCTTGATGGCTGCGGTCATAAAGCGGTGGCTGCCGACCTAGAGGCTTTACTCGGGGTTTAGGGTTTTGGGCTTTCAGGGTTTCGGGTTTTGGGCTTTCAGGGTTTAGGGTTTAGGGCTTTCAGGGTTTAGGGTTTAGGGCTTTCAGGGTTTAGGGTTTTGGCCTTTAAGGGTTTAGGAGGTAACCTGTTAGCTTCTTGGTGGTAATATAATCCTTCTCATCCACAAGGTCTTGTTCCTCTAGGATACATGGCAAGTAAGCCCTAGGGTTTCTGAGCGCCTCCAACACTGAGCCAAGTACTGTGCCTCAATGAGGTTCAGTACATAGACCCCTGAACCTAAAACACCGAAACCCCTGAACTTTGATTGCCACACCAATAAAGTGGCCGGAAAATCGCAATATATTTGATCTTACTAGGGTTCCCAGAAGTCTTATTCCAATTGAGGCCATTTGAGGCCCCGATACGAAGCCTGTATTTGGTAGCCCAAGGGGCCTTTATGGAAACCCTGGCTTTGAGCTTAGCTATTGGACCCTTTGTCCCTTTTGTGGGTGATCTCCGTGCTGAAACCGAATAGACTCTTTTTATGTTGAGAAAATTTGTTATTGAGACACCTAGTATTACTTTGTGGCCTTAAGGCCTAAAAACCGCACACCCTCATATGGACCCTGAAACCCTAAAACCCTAAACTCTGAAACACTTTGCATTACTATGTGTCTGCGAGCAGGCGAAGCTTCCTCCGGCTTTCAAGAGCAGTGGCGTGATCTGCGTCGGCTTCGGGCGAGGCTAGGGTTTACTTTAACCCCAAACCCTAAGGGTCCATGTTCCCCATATATAGTAAACCCCATAAAGTTGGAAACCGGATTAAGGCCAAATAGTGCTGGGATTCCCTATACATTACTCTTAAGGATTGAGGCTGTTGGGTTTCCAACTTTTAGGCTTCTACTGTAGTATGTACTTAGGCCTAAGAGTAGTTCCAATATAGGTACTTTCTCCTATTTGGGTACATGGACCCTTTGGCAAACCTAGCTTTGAATGAGGACATTATACTATGCGGAACTCATAAGAAGGAGCCCTAAAAATGTAGGTTTTGTAGAGTCCAGGAAAGGCTTTCGGTTGTTTAGTGGTATAGGGTTTAGGCTCTAGGCTTGGGGGGTTGAGTTTTGAAGGCTTTGGGTTTAGGGTTCAGGTTTTTGGGAGTTCAGGCTTTAGGGGATTAGGGTTGAGGGTATATCAGGGCATTTGGTTTACGGTTCAGCGGTTTGGGTGTGTAGGCTTTACGGGTTAAGGGTTTCGGGTTCAGGTACGGAGGGCTTAGGGTTATGGAGTCTCCCTCTACCTCTGGGTTTTTTCTCCGGGCGTGGTACCCTAAACCCTAAACCCCAACAATTCCAGAACAAACCATGTGACATGACCCTTAAGCCAGCAATAAGGCTACCAAGACGTCTTGGCGAAGGCCCCCCTCCATGGGAGCATTTGTGTCCAGATATACATACTATATGTAAATATGTACATATATATACATATATATATATGTGTGTGTGTGATAGGTACATATATATATATATATTATTTGAATATTGGTTTATGTTTCATATGATAGTTATGTGCTTCTTGCAAGCTCTGCATGCTCGGAGGCTTGAGCCTGTGCGCGTTGCGAGTAGAATTATGGTGTAGCTGGAATTAATCCGTGAGCTGCAACCTGAAGCCGTGGGCCACACAAGGCAGAGAGACCCATGTGTCCAGAATGACCGTTACCTAACTTCCTGGAGTCTACCGTACCTTTAAGCCCGGAGCCCGTGAAGGAGTCTGGCTGATGAGCACCTATGCCACCATGTTCCCACAGAACTGCGGCTTTATTGTTTGGGTGGGCTCTCCGAATGAGGTGGGACTTGTGGCTTTACTACGGTGCTTGGGGTTTTAAGGTTTGTAGTGTTTCTTGGCTTTAGGTGTTTAGTTGTTTAGGGTTTTGGGGTTTGCAGGTGCTCTGCTTGGTTTTTAGACTTTGCTTCCAGATCTGCCTCTTAGTGTCGTCAGCCCTACACGACACGACACCAGATACTATAGGGGCCTGAATAATTACCAACACCATTTTTGGGGCTCCTTAGTGTTAGTATAGTATAATCTCCCCCAGCAGTCTAATGATTATTTCATGTGCGTCGAGCCTGGGCTGCGGCATGTGTGTTTCATTTCTTTTTGAAGTTTGAGGTCGAGAAGCTACACACGGTTTAGGGTGGTTTATTTGGGGTTTCGTTTTCAGGGTTTAGGGGTTAGGGAATTAGGGAGACTGCGACAATTAGTTGGGTCCTTCCCGGTTTCTTTTTTTTCCTCCAGGCTTGGCTTAAGTAAGAGTCGCACGCGACTTATGAACGCCAAGTCTCCCGAAGGCCCACCGAAACAATGAACCCCCAAACCCCTAAACCCTACACCCCTAAACCCAAAACCCCTAAACCCTTTAATCCCTGAACCCCTGAACCCCTAAACCCTGAAGCCCTTAAAGTCCCGAACCCAGAGCCGCCCCGGCCACACGGGCAAAACGAGACGGCGGAAAGCCTTGACTTACCTTTGGTTAGTAGGGAATGGAGGAATGGGGTACAACTATAACTACTATTACTACCATTCTTCCATTCCCTAGTAACCAAAGGTAGGTGATCACGAAAACAACCCTAAGCCCAATACTCTTCAGCCTCCAACCCTAGGGGTCCGTGTGCCCACACGTAGGGTTCCTTTAAGGGCTCCTTTAAGGGTTCCATACGGGTTTAGGGTATTAAGGGCTCCTTTAAGGGTTCTATAAGGGTTTTTGGTATAAGGGTTCATGTACAGAAATAGTATATACATTGGCCCCGAGGGAACTACTTAGGGACTCAGGGAATACTTTAAGGCCCAAGTATATACTATTTAGGTACAAGGACCCCTAGGGCAACCCGAGACCCTGAAGTTCTAAACCCCACCTAGACCCTTAAATGTAGCGTTTATTTGTTCCCTCACCTAAAGGGTCCAAGTAGTCCTTATTTATGGTTTTGGGTACCTAAAAAGGCCCAACAGTCCTATACTATTGAATACTTGGATCCTTAGGGTTAGATTCTTATTCTAGCATCCTAACCATAAACTGCGCCATCCAATAAAAGGTATTACATTGAAGGGTCTAGGTAAAGCCCCCGAGGTCTTCGCCCCTAAGCCCTGAACCCTAAACCGTAAGGTAACTCTAGACCCTGAATTCGAAACCCTAAACCGTAAGGTAAGCCTAGACCCTGAAGTTCGGAACCCTAAACCCTAAGGTAACCCTAGACCCTGAAGTTCGAAACCCTAAACCGTAAGGTACAGAAGCTCGAAACCCTAAAGCCCCTGAGGTCTTCGACGTGACTTTCGGAATCTGGGTTCTGGCCATCCACCCCTACACCGACCTCGCAGAGCCTTGGAATTGACAGGAAGTTGACCATGGGTTTAGGGTTTAGGGTTCGGAGGGTTGGATAAGGGTTTTTCAAGGGGGCTTTAAACGGTTTTTGCACATGATTTGTTATTCCTTATACCTCGTGTAAGTTATTGCAGAATACGCGCCGAAGCCCTATTGAAAATATCATGGTGTCTGGATGATAGGGGTTTCCATGCATGATTTCAGGCTGACCTGAGGAAACAAAATTGTTTGATTTTGTCACTGGGGTTATGAATGCAGTAACTCTGCTGATAAGTACCCTAAACCCATTATTTAGGCAACTGGAGCCCTAGGGACAAGCAGGAAATGCAAAGAGGCGGCCTGAGCCTCAGAAGCTGCAAAAGCAGATGTCTTGCACACGCCTCGACCGTCAGGGTCTAAGTACCTCATAATCATAGACCCTATTCGTAATCCAAGGGGCTCTTATTCTAGACACCATGTTGACTCTAAATCGTGTGCCCTACATACCCCAAATCGTCAACGTATCGAATAATGGTTAGCGAATGACACAACTAATAGTTCATTCTACCACATATTTGCCTGCAACACTACTATCCTAAATCCATGTACCTAATGGTTATGTCCTTTGGACGTGTGCATGTACCCATACGCACAGTACATGCTTGTACCCTCAAGTACTTAAAATGGGGTTACATTAAGGCCAAATGTATATGCTACACTACTTGAATACATGGACTCTTGGGGATTGACATGAGAAGCAAGATGGCCAGTCATCACACCACTGCACCCTAAATCTTCAAAAAGCCGGAAGATGACAATACACCTTGCGCGAGTGCTGCGACGGCCGCAAGCATACTATAGGGGCCTTAACAATTAGAAGAGGGTTTTTGGGATTCCTTATTACATTTATAGTATATTACCCCCAAACCCTATTCTAACATTTGGGGTATAGTATATCATAAGTACAACAAGGATCCCCCAAAATAGTATAGGTAATTATATTACTTGTTCGGCAGAGAGCAGCCTTTCCATCACAACTCCCAGCCTCTGCTTCAAGGCTTCAAACAGGGTTTAGGGTCTAGGTTTTTAGGGTTTAGGGGTTTAGGGTTCAGGGTTTCCATCGAAATCCCAGCCTGCAAACCGCAATCTTGCACGTTGCAATTTCTAAACCCGGAATTGACAGCCGAGCTTTGTGTTTACAGCCCCGAACCTGCAAACGCACTACTCCCAACGTAATCATTTCCTAAACGTCCACCCGAAGCCCTGAGCCAAAGCTACAACATCTTGTCCCGAACCCGTCGTAAATGCTCGGGCCTACAACTTGTCTCCTGAAACGATACTGTGTTGAGGCAAGTGCGACTAGCGTCAGCTCCGATCGCCGCCAGCAGGCTCAACGAAGGTTTCAGCTTCTGAGGGCTCCCCGTACGATGTCAAAGTCACATCCTCGCTGGGTTCTTGATGCATACTTGAGCGCAGGACCACTTATCCTTCTCCCAACTGCCTGATTACTGGGTGCTTTGAATCTTGAGGGTTTTTTGTTTGCTTGGGTTTTGCTGTGAGAGGTAATGGTGTGACCCTAAGGCTCCATGTGCCCATATATAGTACATCATATACTCAGGCCTTAAAGGGGCCCCTGTATAGGTACTATAGGGCCAATGCAAATACTACCTGGGTACGTGAGCCTTCGGGTGAGTCCAGAGCCAAAAATCTAAGTGTCTCTGGACCCGAATCGTGCAGGGGTTTTCAGAAGCCAACCAAGTAACACTGCAATATTTCATAAGGGTCCATGTGCCCAAATTGTAGATGCTTTGGCCTTAAAGTACCTGCATAGGCACTACTCTAAGGCCAAACTACGTACCATTGAGGCACATGGCCCCTTCTCGGGGTTGTGAAGGACAACCTAAGGACTCGGGGGTCCCCATGACTAATACGGAAGGCTGGCTGATTCTCAGGTATACCACCTAAATCAGGCCAGCACACATTTCAAGGTTGGTTCTGAGGCTGTGCATCGATTGAAAGGGGATGTTCTCTCAGTTTTGCAGATCATTGGCAGGACTGCCACATCCCAGGAAGTGCAGGCTGTCAGTGGCTTTATAGTGAGGCCCCTAAACCCCGAACAGAAACCGTACAGGCCATCGGGGACCGCCGTAGAATTCAGAAACTTGCAAACCACCGAATTAGGGTCTGGGGTTTACCTTAACCCCGAATAACCTACCCTTTTCAGGACTTATATGAACCCTAAAACGGTAGGTTCTTCAGGATTAAGGTAGGGTTCGGTTTAGGCTTACGGTTTAGGGTTTAGGGGCTCAGGGTGTAGGGGTTTAGGGTTTCCGAAGGGTCCATATGCCCCTAATCACGGTAGAGAGAGAGGCCTGAATGGCGTTCCTATGTTGATAAGTATTCTACGGCCATGTAAATGTATCTATCTAGCTACCTATCCGTCTATCTAGCTATATGGATATAGTATAAATAAATATATATATATATATAGGGATATACATGTATGATTTATTTACATATGTATAGATGTACACGAGGGTATCCATATATGGACCGTTAGGGATAGATGTTTTTGAGCAGGAACGTCCAAAACCTCGAGGGTTGGGAGTTTGTACATTTCAGTCTAAGCACAGGGAATTGCCCTAAACCCTGAACCCTAGACCCTAAACCCTAAACCCTAGACCCTAAACCCTAAACCCTAAACCTGGACCCTAAACCCTGACGAGCTGGTCAGGTCAGTTTTCTGTTTTGCGCCACAGAGCTCCCATAACTCCTACCTCCAGGGCCGACAGTACCATGAGCTAACTACGTCTAAGTGGTTTTACACACTAACCATAAGGTCTGAACCTAAACTCGAATCTAACACACTTTTACCTTGAAGCCTCGTAACTCCCAAACCTTAAACCCTGATGTATCTGGGGGGAACCTTCAAACCCTAGACCCTGAACCCGCAACCATCAGCCCTGAACCGTCTATTTGGGTACATGGACCCTTAGGGATAAACTGATATATGCTTCCTCGCTTCTTGGAGGTGGCGTGCGATGCGGATGCCCTTTGCTACAGCTCGGAGATGATCAAGTGGACAGGACTCCTGCCTAAAAGGAACCCTAACCCTAGAATAGCGTTTAGGGCTTAGGGGCAACCCTACTGGCCCATGTAGCCATAGAGTAGATTACTTTGAACTTGAAGTACCTATATGTATAATATATATATATATGGACTACTTCAAGGCCAAAGTATCTACTATTTGGGCACCTGGAACCTTAGGGCCTTAGGGCAAGACAGTCTTAGCGCTTTGGGCTGTAGGGTTAAGGCTGTAGGGCTTAGTTTGAACCCTTCCGGGGTAAGGGTTCAGGGTCGAGGGGCTGAGTGGTAATGTAATCTAGTTAAGCTAACAAAGTACGGAACGCAAGGCGTTGTTTGCTGTATGGCATTCACGGTATATACCATAGTATATAACCTCTAACATATAGTATATGATACATAACATATAAGTATACATATATATATATATATATATGTGTGTATGTATGTGTATATACATATATAATACATATGCAACATATACACATATCATTATATATAATGATATATATATATATACAAAGTATATAATGTAGACATTGTAATGTGATTATATGTATTTCCAGTCTTAAAAGAGAAGTGCCATCTCGAGGCTTCGAAAGCTTGTGCAGATCCCTTCCATGGTTTGATCTGCATCCCTATCCCTTCTATTGTATACTGGTCCCTAGTCCTTGAACCCTAAACCTACTATTATATACTAGTCCCGAACCCCTAAACCCTTCACCCTACAATTATATTAGTCCCTCGACCTCCAGGGAGAACGCAGTAAGGGACAAATGAGCAGCGCGGTTTCATGGTGATGCAGCAGTTCTTGAAGCACGTTGCTGACTTGATGATTTCGAGTAGTAGGTTTCAATTTGGGGCCTACTCAGGTCATCTGGGTGTTGGTAATGTAGGAGCGAAGAGGGGGTGATCACAATTAGTTACGAGGAAACATGTGCCAGCGCCAGACCGTGAACGTACCTACGGATCTTCTGCATTTCAGGACTTGGGAACCAGCCCTCAGCCCTAGATGCAACAGTCATATCGGGTTTGGGCAACTGTATTGGGGGTTTAGGGCTTTTGAGGTCCCGTGTCTACTGACCGTGTTTTGCTTTTGCTTCCCCCCCTGAGAGTTACCACTACTGCTGGAACTGGAACTCCCGCGTGTTTGTTGACCCGGATCCTTGGAACTTGTCACTGATCGAGGTCCGGACATTACCGATGCTTCTCGCAACTCGATCATGCCGGAGAGTGCCAGCATGAGGATGATGTTCAGGGTGAACTTGCAGTCCCGATTCTTCGTAGGTTTGCGAATTGAGAACGCTGCATTTGGTGGTTTTGGTCGGGCAGTGTTTACAAGTCTTCTACGTCCCAAATCAGATTCTCGGCATCATTGTATAGCTGTTGGCTAACAAATGGTTAAACCAAGTTTATACATCTTACTGAGTTCCATTTGCCGCAGTACTGCTAAATTCAAGTGTCAAAGTGACCAGCATTTCGGGGTGGCGGTTCAATGAGTTCTGCGGTTGTCCGACATACAGAACACCCTTGACAGTCTGGTCGCGCCTGGAGGACCGAGCATGTATTGATCTCTTGAAATATGCGGTTGCCAATCACTGCCAATCAAGTGACGTGAGGTATGAGTTCGTCGGAAGCAGAACTGCAAGTCACGGTGGCACAGAGCCTTTGGACACCACAGCTGCGGTGGCAAGACGGTCCGTGCCACAGTGCTTTTGTAAAGTTGCATGTCCGCGTGACTAACATACATCATGTTGCCTTTTCTGCAGCATTCGAAGGCCGCAGCATCTAGGATGAGTCGGCAGTTCTGATGCCTTGTACCAAAACCCGTCTTGTTCACTCTGATGATGATGCCGATATAGACTCGCTATTTTCGCGCATGCTTGTGGACGCGAGCATACCTTGTTTTTCACATGGGTCCGTAAGGTTTGTACTGGGCAGCAGAAGGTTTACTTGCGAATGCAGCAGGCGTTTTGTATTCGATCGGGAAGCATGTTCACAGTTTCATGAAGATTTGAGGCTCCAAAACCTTCCGTGCCGAGTTTTTTCCAACATGTGCTGCTGCTTTCGCACTCCATGTGCGCAGTGACATCGTAACTCTTGGTGGCCTGCAAGCATTAGGTTTTCACGTTGGACCGGAAGCACCATGCCGGCTGTTGCGGCAAGCCGACGATATCATTGCATACGTATCACGTGTGCTCGAGTCTGGATTGACCGAAGCGTAGTGCTCATAGGATGATTACAACAGTTGTTGACGAATTCATTAGTTGTTTCTGTTGGTCCTGCACTGCCAAATGCTGCGGGTCTGAAGCTGTAGGTTTTGGTTGCCAGGTTCCCGATGGATTTGTGGAGTTTCGTAAACATTTAGCAACATCTATTTCGCTTCACGGGTGGCGGATGCTGGGTTCGAAACGGTGATATCAAGCTTGATTTAAGGTATTAGTTTCTAAGCTTTTGTGATATCTTGGCTTTGTTTGGTTGATGTGTCCACATGATAAGTGTCGTAGTGGTTTGAAACCCGGAATCTCGAGCCTTTGGGGTTTAAAATACCGGGCCGTGATACGATCGCATAAACGGGTTGGGGTTGGTGTGTCGGATTCGGGTCAGGGTGTAGGACACGTTCGGTGTCAGGGCATAAACAAGTATGTCGTTGAAAACTGGTTCCGATTGAAGGACTCTTGGCCGGCGCTGAACTAAAACACTTTTGTTTTCTTGTTCAAAAGTATCGTCCGCAACATTTTTTTGGTTCGCCAGTCCACGGCCGTACAAAGAATTTACTGTACTGAATATTCAGCACGAAGGCCACGCATCTTTAACCTCCTACTCGAACAGAACCGACTACCCACTCCGTAAGTAATACACCCAAAAGACATATGTACAAGATTTCCCACGTCGTTTATTTCACCTTTTGGAACGATTCAAAGGATTTTCGTGTCTTGCGGGGTGTCGGGCTCGCTGGCTCATGCTCGGGAGACGTTCGACCGGGTGAACCTGGAGCATTTCGAGGAAATCTAGAAGATAAGATGGTGTTGTCCAGACGCCACGTGTACAGTCGGCCTTTGGTTGTTACTTTCTTTCAAAGTTAGGGCAATTAGGGCTGGGGTATGCCGCGCGCAGGTTCAATTACAGCGCAACTTCAAAGCGGGGAAACTGTATAGTTTCTACATCTAATGAATGTAACGCCGTGCGCAGTGAACCGCAGGTTTGCTTACCCACCGAGAAATTGTTTATGGCCATACATGCAAGTGGGGTTTCAGTTGCCAACCCCCAAGCCCCACATGCCTTGCACAGAAGGATCCAACTTCTCGGGAACAGACGGCATCCTAGAAATAGGACTCAGTGAAACGATGTTGGGGTTCTTCATGGCATAAATGGGCCCCGAGCTCCAGCTAAACTTCAAGCGAAAACTTTCGATATCCGACAGCGCAAACCGGACCTCCGCTAATCGCACACGACCTCAACCTCAGGTATTGCGATGGCCGCTTGTGTCGGTGCCAAGCCGGATGCTATGATCAACCTGAACACGGGCATGATCAGCTCCGCGGAAGAATTCATTCAAGACATAAGGTTTGGATGGCCCAAAACTTTACATTGATGGTATACCTTGAACCCCAAACTCTTGGGTGAAGAGGATACAGGCAGTTGCTGTCTGGAAGCGGGCATCCGGAGAGCTGATTTTTGTTTGCGGATCGTTTTGTCATTGCTGTGTGTGCCAATCGAAGTTGCCCCGCCCCCCCCCCCCCGAAATGTAGGATGCAGTTACAATGCATAGGGTGTTCACAGCAGACAACAAAAAGTTGTCCTAAGTGGCTCCTGTTCAGTTGATGGCAAAGCTAGCCCCTTTGGAAGAACGAAAACACAGCTCTGGACCGTGTTTCAGTATGTATGTATGTATTTTTGTATGCATGTTTGTATGTATGTATGTACTTATGTATGTACTTATGTATGTATTTATGTATGTACTTATGTAAGTACTTGTGTATGTACGTATGTACGTACGTACGTATGTACGTATGTACGTACGTATGTATGTATGTATGTATGTATGTATGTGCGTGTGTGTGTGTGCGTATGTGCGTATGTGTGTATGTGTGAATGTATGTAGGCTTACGTATTTCTACATTCGTAGCTCTGCTGACAGGCTTTGAGAGCACAGAGGCCCCAATCAACGAGTCAGTTTCGTGTATTTGAGGTCTGGCCAGCCGTTTCCGGCTGCCGCTTTGGATGTGGTGCCTTCTTCTCAGATATGGGTCGTGCATCTTTTCCTGGAGTACCAAATGAGGCATGCAATACCTAGATGCCTGAACAATTGTCACTACTATTCCTTGGGGTTGGGTGTTACACGAAACATTCTAGTTTTAAGGGCAAGAGGTTCTCCGTCTTTCCTTGTTTTAGACTTTACATTAACCTACCTATTCTTAAGGCCTATAGCCCTAAACTCTACACCTTAAACACTAAACCCCACACCCCAAACCCTAAACCCCAAACCCCTAAACCCCCAAACCCCCAAACCCCTAAACCCCTAAACCCCAAACCCCCAAACCCCCAAACCCCTAAACCCTAAACCCTAAACCCGGAGCCGATAACTCGAAGGTTGAGGATCCAAGGCAGGTAGCGCCTATGAGTGCCGGGTGCCCTAAGCCTAAGGGTCCAAGTACCTAATAATCCTATACTCTCCTTAAATCAGGTTTAGGGTTTAGGGTTTGGGGTTTAGGGTTTAGGGGTTTAGGGTTTGGGGTTTAGGGTTGAGCTACTTAACTACTATCCTAAACCCAAGTCCCAAGTACCTAATTATTGGGTCCTTTGGACCCTTAGGGTAAACAACAAACCCGTTCAGAGCGTTGGGATGGTGTGCTTACCCGCGAAATCCCGGAGTCAGCTGATACGAAACTCATTAGCCCCAGCTTTCCTTAAGGTTCTTCATAGGTTAAAGTACAGTATGCCCCCAAAACTCTGTTCCAGTTATTGAGGCCTCTGCATTATTGAACCCGTATGCTATCCATTGCGAACCCTTATTGTAACCCTTAACCTAAAACCAAGTTCTATTTATTCACACCCCTATGTTAGGATGTAGGATGCACAACTTCATGTGGTACTCGAGTGCTTGTCAAGCCACGGAGTTCCTGTGTTGTACATGGTCGTAGGGTTGAGGGTTTCCTAGTAGTAGAGTAGGTAACCTTTAACCTTTAGGGGTAGTAAAATCCCCATATAATCCTTGTATTATGACAAAGGTTAACCTTTGGTTCCCAATGATACCCGACAAGTAGAGTTTACGGCCAATGATAGCTTCTGTCTACAATGTTTTTTTTTTCGATGTGGGAGTTTCCGAAACTTAGGGGACCCTTATTTTGGGGCCCTTATAATAAGGATCCTACTATTTAGGGTACCATATTAGGGTCCCCTATTTTCGGAAACTCCCATATGGATTTAGAAGGGTTTCACAGGAGTGTCTGAGGGTTTTGAGTTTTAGAGAGTCCGCGGGTCGAGACTAGAATTCATATGAACCCCAAACCTTGAATCCGCAACTCCCACACCTCAGACCCTAAACCCTGCAACCACAGAACCTTGAAATCCTAAACCGTTAAACCCCAAATGCATAGACCCTAAACCCCTAAACCCTAAGACCCAAAACCTAAACCATATCTGGAACTCTTGGCCGTGGGACTGCCTCCATGCCTGGCTGAAACGTGCAGGGGCAAGGGCCAGGATTTTCAAGCTCCAGCGTTCCCCAGAAGGGTTTGGGATTTCTTTGTCATAGTTGGGTAACATTTTACATATTTATGGGTATATACTAAAACCCAATAAGGAATAAACATGTACATTTAGGGTTTAGGGTGTCGTATAAAGGGTGGTTCCTGAAAGACTATGACTATCCTTTGGAACAATAAGGGAGTTTCCGAAAATTGGGGATCCATATATAGTGCCCTAGATAGTAGGATCCTTATTCTAAGGACGCCAAAATAAGGTACCCCCCAATTTTCGGAAACTCCCACAAGATTCATGAATTAATTTCTCGTGGATGCTGGGGAACCTGATTGCGCTGTAGGGCCTCTACGAGACATGTTTCTCATTTTCCCAGATCTTCCAAAATCCCTCAAGGAATATATACCTGAACGTCTAGCTGGCCAATATGATACAAGGTATAGTCTTTAACTTAGGAATATCTGGGTTATTCTGACCTTCTGACCGCACCCGGCGATGACCTCCTGTCAGCGGGCATCGTGCCGGTACAGTACATCTCAGGTATTGCTCAGTTGGTGTTAAGTAGTCGTGTTTGCCGAAGCTTGTCGTCAGGTCTTGTTACATTTGTCACCGCCCATATGGTCGGTGGTGCTATCCACCACTCAAGGGTTTTGCACGACTTCTGCTCGTAGCTCTGCCCTGTCTGACTCAAACTTAATCATGCCATACAGTAGCTCGAAGCAGCCATGGAAGTCTGTCGCGTAGCGGTGCCTCAATTCGTGTGGCTAGCGATGGCTTCCACACGACTGTACAACCTTATCTCCAGTAGCTCTTGGTGTCGGCCCCACCCACCTCTTGCCTTCGACATTCCAGACACTCGAATGTCACACTTTGTCCTAGTTTCTTATTACAGGTTCCAACTCATAAAGTATGATATCCCAAAAGAGGCTAGTACATGCTAGGGTCTAGATCCACTCAATGCGACAGCACGGTGACACCGATGAGAGATGATAAGAGCACCAAAGCTAGCAGCAAGGTGGGGGTTGGATTAGCGGACAGGCATTTCCCTCAAAGAGGGAAAAGGCTGTGCTTCGTGCCAAAATTAGGACGGTTTTAACGCTGCAGAGGCTCTTGTCCTTCGTTGCCGTCATCTGGGCTTTGTAGTAGCATACTTTAATACTTTTTTTGGACTTGGTACCTAACGGGAGCGAGTATGAAGTAAAGCTCTATACATTGTTTCTCCCTGGTTCCTCCCCCAAAACCTAACCCCTAAACCCCTAAAGCCCTACACCCCGAAACCCCTACACCCTAAACAGGGTTATGTTTAAAGGGATCCTTAAAGGGGTCTATAAGGGATCTATAACAGGATTCTATATTAGGGGCCTTAAAAATTACCTATACTTTTTTTTTGGGGGGGGGTCTTTATTATAATTGTAGTAAAATGAGCCCAAAACCCTATTCTAATTATCAAGGCCCCTATAGTAGTAGCCGTGGCTATTCTAGTAGCATTTTTAACATCCTCGTTGTTGTTTTGGTTAGTGCCGTTATTATTAGGATTTGTAGTAGATGTTGTACCAACTGCCGCCCTATATAACTGTAGTTGTCTAGACTTAGGGACGCAAAAAGCACATAAGCATAAGCATTTTATGGGGATATCCCTACCTTAATGGGCTTCATTATATGGGGATTTATATGGGATATCCCTATGCTTATTTTTGCTTATGTGCTTTTTTTGGGCCCTATAGACCCTTGCAGTCTGCTATATTGTAGCGGCAAGCCCTACACAGCTGGAGTCTCGGAAAGCAGCATGGCCGGCCGTCTTAGGCCAGCGAAAGCTCTGCCCCAAAGACGGGATGGGGGTAGTTTTCAATGTCAGGTTCCTCATTGGGTGCCCTACTACATGTCACGAGCCGCACGAGTTTACAACCCACCTCCAGAGTTCCTGCATTGAAGAGCACCCTGGTGGTTTAAATGTGATTGCACGGAAACAGAGAGTGCGTGTTCTACCCACTGCTCTACTATGTACCCTACTTCTGCCCAGAGTCAAGGAGACTTTCCCTACTAGACACCCCCAGTGAGAGGGGTCGATTTCATCCAGGGATGCCAAAGCCTCAGAGGCAGTGCCTCTTCCGCGTTTGTAGGCCTGGCTCTTCTGTAATATTAAGTGGTGCTATGCGTTTGTAGGAGGCCAGAAGCTCGGAGTCTGCATCGCACCGTAGACCCTAATGCCCAAGGTTGAGGGTTTAGGAGCTGAGGTTCAGTGTTTAGAGTTAATGTAGGAACCTGATTAAGAAACCCAGGCCCTATACCCCCCAAAATAGTAGGATTTAAAGGCCCAAGGTTTCTTAATCAGGTTCCTACATTAGGGCGTAGGCTTACCTAAACCCCAAACCCTCAAACTTTTACTTACAACCTTAACCTCTGAAACCTTTTAGTTTGAAGGGTTTGGGGTTAGGTATTTTACGGGTTCGGGACCCGACTCATACCGTAAGACCAAGATGTTCAGGGACTCCAACGCTCAAAACGGTAAGCCTGATTTGACTACGGCTCCTCGAATCCAGGGTGGGACTCCATCCCGGCCCCAAGGCGTCGAAATGCTCAACCCTGAACCCTAAGGGTCTAAGCAGTTATGGTTTTTTGGTATTTAAAAAGGCCTTAAAGTCCTATATATATATATGTATATATATATAATCGGGAGTACTTGGACCCTTGGGGTGAAACGCTTCATAAACCCCGAACATCCTAAAGCCTGCCCTGAGTTTAGGGTTTAGGGTTCCGGGGTTTTAGGGTTTAGGAGTTTGGGGTTTAGGGTTCCGGGGTTTTAGGGTTTAGCACTTTAGGGTTTAGGGTTCCGGGGTTTTAGGGTTTAGGAGTTTAGGGTTTAGGGTTCCGGAGTTTTAGGGTTTAGGGTTTAGGAGTTTAGGGTTTTGGGGTTTCCCGGTTTTAGGGTCTAGGGTTCCGGGTTTTAGGGTTTAGGGTTCAGTCGCTGCATGAGGCCCTACTGCCTTTAGACCCTAAGCTCTTTCTCCGAACGTCGGCTGAGTAAGTCAACTTGCAGCAACTCACATCCGCGAATGGCAGTTGAAGAGCCTGCTCCAAGAACAAGATGGAGATCAAGGCATCAGTGCAGCTTGCGTTGAACCCGCATGAAGTTTAGAACGTTAAGGCGGCGAAGGAGAGGCAAGTATCCACATCTTGGCGCCCTGGTAGTGACCCACCCTTGTATAATCCCGAAGGTTATAGCCTTTAATTAGTTGCCCTAGGATACTGGGCACGTAAGACATTAAGCCAGATTTCCGGAATAGCCCCTGCTTCCCTACCGACTTCTCAATCTTCTCCGGGCTTTTGCAGTAGATACCAAAAGGCTTCATCACTGTCATTAGGGATGCTGGCAGTAGTCCAATAAATATTGCCAATAAACTCTAAACCATAAACCCTACACCCTAAACCCCAGACCCCTAAACCCTAAACCCATTTGACGACTTTGCCTTGCTTGTGATTGTGTTGGGGCTGCGGTTGTGACAGTTGCGAGTTCCCTGTTTAGGGTTTTAGGGTTTAGGGGTTTAGGGTTTTAGAAAGTGTTAGGGTTTAGGGTTTAGGGTATTCCCTGTTCAAAAAAGGCATTTTCTTCATTATTGTAGCAACCTTTGTTTGAAAGGCCTCTACATGTAGACTAAAACTGTCTATGATCCAAGCAAGCATCAGCTGGCCTACACTCGTGCATAGGGTTTGCAAGAGGGGACACGTAAATTACCGGGTTTTGGAGCTTCTGAGATAACATCCTCGTAGAGATTCCAGTTGCTGCTTGCTTTTGAGCCCCATAAACACACATGTACATTAAAATCTTGTATATGCATATATGCACATTTCTAAGCATACGTGAATACAAATACAAAAGTCTGAGCCTACATCTATATCTACGTCTACATACGCTCGGTAGTACGAACACTTGCACTGTCGGAGTACACTACATAACCCTTGCCAGGGTAACTGGGCTCCAGGTCTATCTTGGCCGGAAACCCTAAACCCTTTAATTAGCCCGACACCCTAAACCCAAACTCGACAATCATAGGGACCCTTACGGGGGTACGGGGAGGGGGGGTAGGGGGCCTTAATGCCCATAGTAAGGACCTAAGAAGGCCTACTAAAGGAAGTACAGTCCCCTACCCCCCTCCCCCTTACCCTAAACCCTAAACCCTAACCCCCCTAAGAGTCCCTATGATGCAAACCCTACACTGGCCTTGTCGGAGGCGGCTGGGAGGGGGTCGCCGAGCTCTTCACGCACGGAGACATCCCTGAGGCATGGGGCGGAGGACCAGCCCGGATCCTGGCATGTTCAGGAGTTACAGGTGTTGCATGGGGGTTTCCGAACGTTAGGGGTTCCTTATTTTGGGCTCCTTATAATAAGGATCCTACTATTTAGGGTACTACATTAGGGTCCCCTGTTTTCGGAAACTCCCACATAGGGTTTACGGTTTAGGATCGAGAGTTTAGGGTGGAGGAGGGTTTCGGGCGTAGGTTTTGCTAAAGGTGAATTTATTATAGTTTTCGGTGCATTGTCGGTTCATTAATGGGGGATACATAGCAAAAGTCCTCCACATACATGTTAACTACATACTTCGCCTGTATGCGGATCAGCCTTGTGCTAGAGAGGAGATGATGTGACTGGAGCAGTATGACTCGACAATGACTCACCTTTGTCCTTGTTTGGTTTTGTCAGTGCTGTTGATACAGCTTACTTGTTGTAGCTTGTCGTACCGCTGCTGCCTGGTTACAGCTGTGCTGTGGTGGTCGAGGGTGGACGGAAGATGCTACATGGGAGTTTCCGAAAACTAGGGGTACCTTATTTGGGGTCCTTATAATAAGGATCCTACTATTTCGGGTACTATATGAGGGTCCCCTATTTTCGGGATCCTACTATTTAGGGTACTATATTAGGGTCCCCTATTTTCGGAAACTCCCACATAGCTGTACAGTACACCAGGAACCAGGAACCCACGGCCGCCAACTGCAGTCCGAAAGCTTGAAGAACCACAGCAACGAGAGAGTAATAAGGCCTTAGGGTTTAGGCTTTAGGGTTTGGGATTTAGGTTTAGGGTTTAGTGTTTAGGGTTTAGGTTTAGGGTTTAGGGTTTAGAGCAATAAGCAATCACACAACAAATTCCCTTTGCAGTCCCTGCAAAGGCAAGACTGTAGCACACCATAAGCTTGCACAACCAAACTGCGATAAGTAATGCCCCTGTGTTACATGTGTGTCTGGGGTCGGCTCAAGCGGAACTGCAGAGGGACGAGGCTCTGCTACTGGATCTTCAGTACGACAGACACGAAGCCGCGTTTTGGATTTGGGGCCGGATTTGCCGCTTAGGGGTTCCTGAGCGGTCGAGTAGGTAGCAGATATGTCGTGATCGGCGTCAATGTATTCCCCAGACATCCCTAGACGGTATGGTTTTTCTCGCGGAAACTGGCAAAGTAAGCTTCGTCTGTTGTCTGCGTAGGTGGCGTTTGCGTGTGCGTGTTTGTTTGTGTGAGTGTGTCTGTGTGTGTGTGAGGGAGGGACGGAGGGAGGGAGGGGGAGAGAGCATGATGCAAAAAACGGGCTGAAAATCCCCGTTTAGGATCATAGTCATACCCTTTGCAAGACTCGATGTTTGGGGTTTGTACAAAGTAAGGATGTCTTTGATTGCTCATCTTGTGATCTGAACCGACAGTAAGGCTGTGCAGTGCACACTTGAAACATGGAGCATGGGTTCGCGCGCGTCAGTGTGCTCGCTCTTAACTCTACTCACTTCTCCTGGCTTCTACTATAGGTTGGTTCGTTGCAAGGCTTGTGCTTTAGGACAGGTTGGAGCTCCTGAGACGTGATTGCAGGATGCAATGCTGCCTTAAACTACCACAAAAACCAACTTTTTGTTTGTCGTTCTCCTATGAAGTCCTAATACAAAGTTTTGAGAGACCCCGCGCACACAATAACAAGCAACAACTTTGAAGTCCCATCGGCCAAGACTTCCCCCCTACAGTTACGACCCAGCACCCCTCGAAGAGGCCAGATACCTTGAGGCATTATGGTCTCCAGAACTGTTTTGGGTAGTGGTGTCCAGACACTGCAATCTTCACCTTCGTGTTGCATAGTCGGCTTGGTTGGTCTCCAGTTTGACGGGTCACGTATCGAACTTCCAACATCCTCACTCAAGCCCTGCACCCAGGAACACCTGCCACCATGCTTCTCGCTTGCACATGTGCTGCAGGTCTCTGTGTGCTGGTACAGGGGGGCTGAGCAGGTTGTGCATGGGCGTAAGGCCTGGAAGGACTATAGGCTGGTTGATTACTAGCTATGCAGCGCAGACATCTGCATTGCAGATTCACTTGTGAGCAGAGCTGTAGGAGTTTACTTGTCTTAAGCTCTTGTCTTAGCATTCAGCAGGGTTTGTGGTGTTTTGGTGGGTTGAAGGGTAGTATGTACCATATCTTAGTGACCCTTGCAGAGGCATTCTTTGTAGTTCAGACCAATAGTTAGTTGCTGGATCCAGCACCGCAACCATACTGTTGATGGACAAAATCCTGCATTACCCATTATCAGGAATATACCATAATTCCCATAGTTTAGAGTCCTAAAGGTCCTGCAGGATTTTGTCCATCAACAGTAGGGCCCCTCCCGTCTAATACTAAAGATACACCCGACACCCCCTACATCCATCCGCACACGGCCCAACCCCAACTTCTAAACCCTAAATCCTGAACCGCTCCACCTCAACAGAAGCATCAGACTTCTCAGTCCAGGGTGATCCATCTACTATGGGGTGGCGTCAAGCGCTCGGTGACGGGTTACGAGACCGGGCCAAAACCGCAGACCCCGCGCATTGACATGAAGGTGGCGGCGGCTAAATAGAAGGGCCGAATAATTGGAACTACACTATGCCTTAGGGTTCCTGATTAGATCTATACTCGTAGGAGTACTGATTAGAACTATACTATAGTATAATATCCCTAAACCCTTTTTAGTTATTAGCATTCAGGGCTTGGGAATCCCACCTGGGCCCTCGATATAGTAACTTTGGTTGGAGAACTTGTTGTATGATTCGGATCCTATAGCTCAAATTTAGGGTTTAGGGTTTGGGGTTCTGTGAAGAAAATCAGGTAACCGGAGAGTGGTGATGCGTTGTTTGGTCCGGGTAGGGCTAATGGGTTTTAGTTGGGCCATTGGTTCGGATGCTCCAGTGGGACTCAGAGGCACTGCCCCACCTGGAACCTACTCTCCGGCAAGGATACAGCGGACAGGACGCAAGACCAGCGAAGGGTTTGTCTCGTGCTGAACTTACCAATCCTCACCGAGGCTGTTTCTGCCTGAAGATTGATTCTGAGACCCGGAGCTTCCCCGAAGTTAGTACGGCTATGCTTCCCCAGAAAAAGCTATACCACACCTTCATCAAAGTTAGCTGGATTTTGTCCACCAGCAGTCGGGTTCAGGGTTCTAGACACATCGAAATTTCCACAGAGTACTCCCTTACAGCAGCCCTCATAGTATCCCTTTCAACCGAAGGTTTCAGGGAACCTTGTTCTGCTTGCTAAGACCCCTTCATTACACATTGGGCTCCGCCGGTGTGTTTGGAAGTTCCCTGCAAGGCCGTCGTGGCAGAGTTGGTCGGTACGTTTCTGCTGACCTTCGTCGGCTGCGGCCGCTTGTCTGTTGAAAGATTGACTGGTCTTGGGTTTTGCGGTAGCATTCTGAAGCCCCAAACCCTAAACTTCCTAAGCCGCTAGCCCTAAACCCTATTTGGGTAGTTTCTAAGTATTAGTGCCCCCTTTTAGGTCCCCAAATAGTACGGCACCCTTATATACAAGTACCCCAAAAACCGAACCCTAATTTAGAGAACTACCCACATAGTACCCTGAGAGAAACCCTATAGCAGCCCTTATAGATCCCTATAGAAGCCCTTTCAGGTACCCCTTTAAGGGACCCGAAGTTGGAGAACTACCCACTTAGAGTTTCTAGGACTACTATGTGTGTTGTGACCGGGGAGACTCAGTCAGATGCAGGCGCTAACCCCAAGCGTCACTTAAAGGAACCCTTAAAGGAACCCCTTAAAGGAGCACTTGCAAACAACTCACCCTAAGGGTCCATGTACTCAAAAAGTATATACTTTAGCCCCAAAGTACCAATACAGGGGCTGTTTTAAGGCGAAAGTATATACTATTTGGATACACGGACCCTTAGGGTAATATCCACAGTATAGCCATGTATGGAACCAATTGTCAAAGCCCCTACAAAATAAGCCGCATAGATTATAGGGTTTGGGGCTTAGTGTAGAAAGAGCATAGAAAGTTATTATATGATGCTTTTTGGGTTTCGGGTGTTGCAGAGAGAGAGTAGAGAAAGCCATTGTGTGATGGATAAAAGCTGGGCATCTAAGGCAAGGCTGAGTCTGTATGGAGTTTGGAGCTTGCGTCTTTTCATACCTCGGGCCTTCGTTCTTCATGTTCGGGGAGCCAATACGGTTGATGATAGAAATCCTGCATTGCCTTAATGACCCTAGAATATGGGAATTATGGTCTATTCCTTATTATGGGTAATGCAGAATGTATATATCATCAACCGTAGGGGTGGGCCCTTGTGAACTTGTTGAAAGGATTTGGGGTTTACCTAGAGCAACCTGGGTACCTTTCAAGGGGTATATGTTCCATTTGGAAAGTGTCGTATCCCTTCTTAAAGTCTTAAAGGTACACCAATTATTCTAATTAAGTAGGGTTTCGGCTTTTGCGGGGGGTGATACGGGTTCCAAGAGATGTCTTGCTCTGTCTTGTTGTCTTGATGCGCTGCCAAAGCTGAGAGGCACTTGAAAGTCTGTGTCGAGTGCTCCTGGCATCTTGTGCCTGTTTCCATGAGGATATGGGTCCGAATTCGGAATTCTTCATGGTACCAAGTTGCATGGAGACCCTAACCCTATTGCAAACCCCAAACCCTAAACTCCGAACTACCAAATAGTATGGAAGTCCTTCGCAATGACGATGCAGCACCCTAAGGCTCCATGTACCCATATAGTATATACTCAGGCCTTAAACTGCCTGTATAGGGACCCCTGTAAGGCTTAAGTATCTACTATAAAGGTACATGGAGCCTTTGGGATAGTATGGAAGTCCTTCGCAATGCCGACACAGCAATCAGACCGGAAGTTCGAACTCCCGCGAGACTTCAGCCATGGAGTTCCCTAAACTAACCCTAAGGGTCCATGTACCCAAATTGCAGATTATCTGACCCTAAAGTACCTATATGGGGACTGCTTTAAGACCAAAGTGTATACTGTTTGGTTACATGGGCTCTTAGGATAAGGGTGCAGATACGCATCTGCTTCGCACATGTGGGGATGTAAGAAAGCGTACCACCAGTATCAGATGTTCCATAATTTGTCGTTTTATCTTCGCATTCTTACTTACCCAGGTGGAGATGAACATGAGCCCATTCCTTATCTGAGAACCGGTTCCCCATGTGAACATCTCGACTGTGAAACTCATACTTGCACCGAATCCTTGATCGATGTCATCGGCTTGTTGCTTCGCCTGACCCACGTATGTAAGCATGACAAGGGTGTAAAAGTGTTGTACGTGCCACTTGGCATAGCGCATGCATTTATAAAGACGCATTTGCAAGCATGAACCGACAGCCTTGCTGCAAAATATCGCAATGAGATCCGATTTCTTTGTGGGGGGGACTCGTCTGTGTCAGGGAGTCTTTGGGAAGCAGCGCTAATGACCTACGAGGAAAAAGTCGGGCCAACAAGAAACACTTAGAGCTTTCCCTTATAAGGGTCCATGTATAATGTATATATTTAGGCCTTAAAGTAGTCCCTGTATAGGTACCTTGGGGCCAAAGTATATAAAAGTTGGGCACATGGACTAGCTTAGGGTAACTTCGACACAGCCCTTATAGAACCCTTTTTAAAGCCCTAAAGAATAAAAAATCTTCTGGTAGCATGGACCCTTTGACTTTGACTCTGGAATCCAGGCCTAAATGAAGCTCAGAGGGCGTGGACGTGTCTGGACTCTTTTGCTGACATAATTTTCTATGGCTTGGATCCTAACAACAAGAAACCAAGGCAACCATTTCACACATTTTCAGTTTGGGGTCTGGGTAAGATACTGCTGTGAGACCGTGGGGTGAAGTAGCCAATTTTGGATCGATTTTTGGACCAGAGGAATTGGGGGAGGAAGTTTGCTTCCTTACATGTTTGGCAATTTCTTTGCTGCTTCTGTGCATTTTTGTGCCACTTCCTTCGACACTGCTTCATCAGGGTCTACGATGTTTCGTGTACTCCTTCGACCCCGAAAATCTTGAATCTTAGACGCTACCTGGAACCCCCAACACCAAACCCTATACTGTACCATCAAACCTAAACTGGAACCAGGCGCAGCTACCATCCATGGTGCTGGAGCCACCGTAACGAGACTCATCATCGCCTTTTCCTTCGGCATGTCCGTTGTTGCCACCTGTCCAAAGGAAGATGGGTGCTGTGTGATTTAGGGTTGGGTTTTGCGGTGTTCAAGTTTCGGGCTCAAGGGCTTTAGGCTGAGGCTTTAGGGCTGAGGGTTCCGGGATTAGCCGCGTTCTGTTGGGATTTCAAGGTGTTTGTGCTTCAGGGTTGCGAGAGTTCATGTGGCTCCTCGAGGAATTCGGAGCCAGATTTGGATGACGGACTGCATAAGTCGCCTGCCTGAGCATGCAGGCCATGTTTTGCAACTTTCAATAATTAACCCACACTCTCCAATATCAAGGAATATACCTCAAATTATAGTAGGAAGCCTCCTAATATGATTTAGGTATATACCTTAATTACGGGATATTGGAAGGTCTGGGAATTTCAACAGTTGCAACCAACATACCCAACCGAGGCTTCGCTTTCCTGACCTCCGAAAGTCGTTTAACCGATGAGGCCCTAAGCCAGACACGGCCACCCGGTTCTTGCAGGAGAGGACTGCCTACTTCTGTGTATGCTCAGGCACACCTGTATGCAGAATCATATGTATAGACATATACCTATACATATGCATGCTTTCACAGGCATGAGTGGCATGATGTGCATGTGTCCGTTAACTAAAGATCCCACAAACATGCGTACATACATGCTTGCCTGGCAGACAGCCTGCATGTAGCATGCACAGTATGCTCCCTCCCTCTCTCTTTCATATACACATATAGAAAAATATATATGGGGATACATCCATACATCCGCACATACATACATACACACATACAAACACATACACACACATATATGTATATATATACATGCATGCATGCATGCATGCATACATACATACATACATGAAGTAGGCACAAACACATGCATGCATACGTATGTCTGTGTATTTCCACATGTATGTATACATGCATATGTTTATACAAACAGACACACAAACGGCTCAACATGTTGGTGCCAGCTCATTTTGTCATGGCGTCTTGCTCTGATCTTCGGCCATTGTTGCTGATCATTAAGCCGTGGATGTATCCCCCCCATGAGGCTTCATGTTGAGGGTCTATGGGACAGGACAAGAATTGGGGGCTTCCGAACTTGGGTTTTGGGGTAAAACCAGTAAAGCAGCCACGGTGATAGTCAGGCTCTTCATGCCCACCCCGGCCCAGACACAGCATCTCCCATGGCCTGGTGTCTTCAACTATCCAAGTAACTCCTTGGCCAAATAAGTGTTCCACGAGGCGATAGCCTACTCCATCGGACATCATTCCGGAGGTCATCTAAACTGCGCGGTAACTTTCTCGCACCTTGCCTGTCTCAGCACATGTGGTTTGCTCTAACTACACCTGTTATGGTTCTTGCTGGAGGCGACAATTAGAAGTCCGGCACTACTGAGCGACAATGCATATATCAATGCTCCCGAATGGCAGCCCTATACGTGCGGCAACCATCATGATTCGCAAGAGCATCACCTTGAAGGCTAGCAGGATTAGAAAGTGGGGCGTATGGTGACCAACGGCAACAACATGATAATGATGTCTTCCTGGCTACCACGGCCATCAACCTCGTCATCTCCGTCAGCAACAGCAGGAGCATCATCAGTCTCAGCAACATCATGCCAATCAGCAACATTGCAGTACTGACCAGGGTTTCATCACGATTATCACCAGCAGCAGTTTGCTCATCGCCATGTTCGCCATGCCTTTCGTCATCATCATTCTCGTTTCGATTCCGTTTTGACCATCGACATCGACAGCACCATTACTACAAGGGCCTAAATAATTACCAATACTATTTTGGGGGTCCCTTATTATGATTATAGTCTAATGGCCCAAAACCCTATTCTAACTATTAAGGCCCCTAGAATACCTTCTCACAGCTAGGATTGAGGACCAGGCTGTGCCTGGAGTAACCTAGGTACCTTAGAGAATCAGTGACATGTACCATGTTTTGTGTCATACGGTTGATGATATATATCCTGCATGACCAATAATAAGGAACATACCAAAATTGCCATAGTCTAGGGTCATTAAGGCAATGCAGGATTTATATCAGCAACCGTATCTCCTTTTAAGGGTACATTGGTTACTCTAGGTAAGACTCGGGGCTTTCGGTTCAGCGCTTAGTCGTCTTTGTCTGTCAAGCGCACGTGGATGTTCTTCTGATATCATTGTTGGCGCAGTGGTAGGTCTACACCGGTTTCATTGCTGCTACCAGTGCGAGAAGTGTTTAGCCCCTATTATGGCTACTATTGGTATGAATGCTCTGGTCGTTGTGTCTGGTAGTGCTTTTGCACCGATACCTGCGCGAATTGTATGAAGAATCGCTGCCACCAAATTGTCGCTTTTGCAGAACTCGTTCCGTTCTTGCATCTCTGTTTACTCAGAGCCGCACATATGCTGCTTTTGTTGTTGTGCTCGGACCCCTCTAAAGATCTCTTGCGGACTTGTGGGTTCATCTGTTAGGGGAGGGTTCTCAAGACAATTGGGCTCTTCGCTGAGCCGTCTTGATCCGCTGCACGTGCTAAGTCTAAGGAAAAATCCCGAACCACTAACTTTAGGGCTTAGCGGCGTTTACTCTAGGGGCCTTTTTAATTACCCGCACAATTTTGGGTATTTCCTATAATAATTATGGTATAATATACCCCAAAATCCGATTCTAATTATTAAGGCCGCTATATTAGTTAGGGAGTTTAGCGCGGTTTAGGTGGTTAGTCTCTACTTTTTTCTCCCTGGTTATTTCCAAGCCCAGAAATAGGGTTTAGAGTTTAGATTTCGGTCTGCTTGATCATGCTCAGAGGCTGGTGATGGGTGGAGCTGTGCCGCCTGGCCTCATGTTACGAAGACCTCGAAGGGGTTCCAAAAGTCCTGCTGTTTTGGAGGTTTGGGGTTTAGGGGTTTAGGATTTAAGGTTCATATTCCATAAGTGAGGGGGTCATTGCCTACGACTTTGTAAGGCTTGGGGGCTACAGGGAAGGTTTGACATTTCATTTTGGTTTGAGAGATTAATGGGTTTCAAGTGCAAGTCCTAATTTCGCATGTCACGGAGTCCTGAATGACCATGGCCATGGAGTACGTCCTCGAACTACACAGAATCCCAAACTGTTTATTCGCAACCGTTAGATCATGCCGTAATTGTGTTCCCCGCAAACTGTTTGCTTTGAATTGCTCTAGTCCTCGGAACTTCCCATCGTCCATTCCTCAAAGAGGATCTTGAAGCACACTCAATGCCCACCCCCCATATTTCAATGCCAAAAGTGCCCCGAGCCTTGGAATTACGAAAGGATGCCCTTCCGTATTCTTTGTCGCAATGCCGAACCCTTCAAAAGCTCTAAACCCTAAGCCCTAAAATCCTTACACTCCCTAAATCTAAACTGCACTGCCACGCCCTGGCCCTAAACCCTACAACCTAAACACCATGCTCTAAGCTCCACACCCAACCATGTACGGGCACTAAGCCCAAAGCCCAAACTCCTAAACCCCAAACTCCTAAACCATAAACCCTAACCACCAGGCTCTAAAAACCTAAGCCACTCAAAAGCACCAAAAACCCTAAACCAAACAAACCTTAAGTTCTAAATCCTAAACCCCTGAACCCCTAAACCCCTGAACCCCTAAACCCCTGAACCCCTAAGCTTTTAAACCTCTAAAACCCGAAAACCGAAGCTAAAGCCCCGGGCGCCAGGTCTTGGAATCAAGGCTTGGCCAATCTTGGCTCGCCTCTCGGGCTGGAGAGATGATCCTTCCTTTTAGGGTTTAGGATACTTAGGATATAGGCTTTACGGGTGTTCCTTAAAGGGATCTATAAAGGGTCTAGTAGGGTTTGGAGTTTCCGATGTTTTGGGGTACCTTATTTTGGGGGGTCCTTATGATACGGATCCTGCTATTTAGGGTATTAGGGCCCCCTATTTTGGGAAACCCCCAGATGGCCCTGCCCAGAGATCGCAATACCCCTTAATTAATTTGAATAAGGAATAGACCTTAAATCATAATGTTGAATCCCCCCAAAAATTTAAGGTATATTCCCTAATTGAGGGATATTGGGATCTCTGAGTGTAAGGGTTCCATTCAGGGTTTAAGGTTTCGAACTGGTTTGGGATGATGTAACCTTGATTGTTTAAAGGAGCTCCGGTCTACTTAGATTTCCCTGCAGGGTTCAGGGTTAGTTAAGGCTTTCGGGCTTGAGAAGGTCTAATTGGGCCCTTTAAGTTAAGGGTTCCTTTGAGGGTGGGTTCGTTCTACTTGGGTTTCCTTTCAGGGGTTCCTTCATCGGTTCCTTGAAGGGTGGGTTTGACACAGGAATGCTAAAAAGGATCTTTTAAGAAACCTCACGGGGAGTAGAAGGGTTTCGAGGTTAGGGTCTTCTTAATGGAGAGAATATAGCAGCCTGATTAGTAATAGTCTCCCTTGGGTTGCCTATAATATCACTACATCATACGTATGTATAAATATATATACACATATATATATATATCATATACATATACCTGTACACATGCACATACACATACATAAGCATATTCATGTCCATATACATATACGTACCCATACTCATACACATATACATCACACGTACATTTTCATTTACATATACGTATACATGTACATACATGTATGTCTACGTATACATACACATATACACTGCGCGAGAGTTTGACACCGTATCTCCGTAACCTAGTTAACTAGTACTGTGTTTTTTTGCAGTCATCTCCGCAAAGTTGGAGCATGGGTCAAGTGCGACTCGTGCTGGGGTTCTCCCTAGGCTGCTGCAAGTGCATGAGGATAAGGATCTTGTGGCTTTCTTTCAGTGTCCATGTACCGGAATAGTATATACACATTGGCCCCAAAGTACCTATATAGGAATTACTGTAAGGCCAAGGTATCTACTAGTCTCTCAGGGTTTCTGAAGAATTGTCATCGGGCTGCTTGGAAGAACCGCTTGTCATGCAATGGGAGATGCAGTCGCCGTGATGATTTCAATCCCACTGACTTCGCAGATACTGTTAGCTCACGCACAATGCTTGTGCCTGCCTCAAGTGCTATAGTTCCCAAATATTCCTGGTATCATATGGGTAGTTGTCAAAATTAAGGGTCCCTTTTTGGGTACCCTAAATAATAGGTGCCGTACTATAATAGGGACCCCCAAAGGGACCATAATTTTGACAACCACCCATATACCCCAATGTAAAGACCCAGCTCTGATTACTTGGGCCCCTACTTTAGTACGCTCGCAGGCAGTGCATCGGCTCCATCATGGCGTGCGTGATGCTGTCCATCATCCACCCCTGTGAGGCTCCCCGCGGTCCTGTAAGGGTTCTCTAAATTCTACGAAAATGATTCCAAAGGACACCTTATCAAAATTATACTACAGTATACTCCCCAATACCTTATTAGATTACGCTTGCTCATAAGATTCTACGACAGTACATACTCCAACACCCTGCTCTACTAACCCTAAACCTAAAGCCCTGAACCCTTAACCCTAAACCCTAAAAACCCTAAACCCTTAACCAAAAACCCTAAACGCCCTTAACCCTAAACCTTGCGGAGCCAGATCCAGACTTCATAGCTTTGTCCGAGGACCCGGAAACCCGAAGCACAAGAGCCCCTTGAGTTCTCCCTAAGGGTCCGCGGGACCCAATAATTAGGTTCTCGGTTGTAGGATAGTAGTTATGTAGGTTAGGATTTTGGAGAGTATATGATTATTAGGTACTTGGACCCTTGGGGCCTCTGGTTACAGCAAGGTAAGGAGTTCTCCGTGTGATTTTGGAGACGTAGGGCTGGTGGTGCAGGTTTCGAGGTTCATTATTTGGGAGGTTTTGGGACAGAAGCCCTGCCACCTGCACGCTGTGTCGTAACAGCATGTGAGAACTCCCCGAACCCAATACCTACGATTTAGGTGGAGCCAGAGTCATCAAAGCCATTTAAGACCCCACCTGAAACAGAGCACACGCAACTATGAAGCAGTGCTTAAGGGTACATACCATGGAGGCCTACATGATTACCAATACTATTTTGGGGGTTCCTTATAACTCCAAAGCCCTTTTCTAATTGTTAAGGCCCCTACATTACAGGGGCTCGTTTGGCATCCGACAGCCCTCTCGTACACGCAGTCGACATCTTCTTCAAACCCAGTAAAGCTCGTTTGCACTCATTTCGACCTCCAACTTTGGGCTCTTACCTCAGATACCCATGAGCTCGAACCTAATCAGAGGTCTCTTCTTAAGAGTTCTTGCAATACTGATATGGGTAATTCCGTACTTTGCTGGGTTTGGGGTCCACACTTCCACACTGCGGCAAAACAGTAGTCAAAGCTGCAAGATGGTAGGTTGTGCAGGTGGTGAAAGTAGACATACCCGTCGCAGTCAGATGCTATGTTCTTGTGTTCGATGGGTTTTCACGGCATTCAAGATTTTCATTTTGCTCTAGTATAGAGCCTAGAGCACACAGGTTGACGCAATCACATGTTGGCGGGTCATAGCGCAAGAGACTGGGGCTAGTCTTCAGGTTTCAAGCTATGGCGCAAATCCCTAAACCCTAAATCCTAAACCCTCAACCCTAATCCGTCAGCCCCGACAGCCCCTAAAACCCTAAAGCCGTAATCCCTGAATTACAAGGCCTGATGAACCCTAATCCCTCTTCACTATGCCGTAAACCTTACTCTCCACTCCTTCAAACCGCAGCCCAAAACCCTAAACTCTAAGCCCTCAATCCGTAACCCTAAACCCGTAAACCCGGGTTTAGGGGTTTAGGGTTAAACCCGAAGCCCTGCCTGCATGCATACAGTTGGATCTCACCACGACTCTTGCGACGAACATGCCGGCCCCAGGCCCAAGCCGAGAGTACAAACAGCTGTAGTTCTCGTTTAGGGACCTTAATAATTAGAATAGGGTCTTGGGGGGGTGTCATATAGTGTAGTTCGCGTTTGGGGTTTAGTATAGGAGCCTTAATGATTAGAATAGGGTTTTGGGGTAGAATATTCATATAGCATAGGTACAGCAAGACAAATCTAACAACAAAAATCTATATACAATATACTGACTAATCGTTCCGACCCATAGAGTACAGTATAAGGGCTTTGGATTGAGTATTCCTTTCAGGGTTCCTAGGAGGATTCCGATAAAGGTTCCTTCTGATGTTCTAAACGGTGGTATAAGGATGCTGCAGGTGTACTGCTTCTAGGGCTTATGTTGTTTGGGCGGATATGCGGTTCAAGTTCTACAATTTTTCAGGGCCTTCAACCCCAAGCGTCACCAGCTGAAGCAGCAACCCGACTGCCGAACTAAACCCTAAACCCTCTTGCAACCCCTGAGCCAAAGCTCAGCCCCACACAAGGGTGGCAGGTCTACAGCGTTCCGGGTTTAAGGTTTCTGGCGATCCTTATCGCTAACCCTAAGGGTCCATGTACCCAAATAATAGTATATATACTTTGGCCCCAATGTACCTATATAGGGACTACTTTAAGGCCAACGTATATACTATTTGGGTACATGGACCCTTAGGGTAAACCCTTAACTGCGATTCTTTGGCAGGGCTACGGATAGGGTTTCGGCTTATTTGGTGAGTTTTGGAGCTCCGGGCCTTTGGGCTTGCGGTTCCTGGGTTCCACGGGCCCTAGATCCCAGAGGGTCCAGATAAACTACCATTATGGAATCAGGCCCCCAAAACCATAATAGGGATGGTCTTTTGGGACCTATGTGGGAGTTTCCGAAAATAGGGGTAACTTATTTTGGGATCCTTATAATAAGAATCCTACTATCTAGGGTACTATATTAGGGTCCCCTATTTTCGGAAACTCTCATATATGGAGCCTCTGGGGATGCTAAGGATTGCAGAAGCGTTTCGCGTTCGGTTGCTGTGCTGTGACAGATGTTCGCCGCCTTCATGGGATTCGTTCCCAGAGGGTCCATATACACAGCCATTATGGAATTAGGTCCCAAAAGACTATCCCTACTATGGTTTTGGGACCCTAATTCCATAATGGGAGTGTTTATGGACCCTCTTGGGTTTTTCTGGTCCCTATATCTGGGTTCTGGAGTACCATATACTTTGATACTTTTTGTTTGGACATGTTCCTTAAAGGAAGCATTATGACATGAAGTCTATATCTTTTTCCCTGGTTACTCCAAAGGCCGGATATAGGTCCGTGCAACAAGACGAGTTATGGTTGGTTCAGTTAGTGATGAGCAAGCAGAGGACTGAGATTCGAGGTTTGGTGCTAAACCCGAAACCCCTAAGCCCTAAAACCTAAACCCTAAACCCTAAACCCTCAACTCCTAAACCTTCAGTCCCTGATCCCCAATCTCTAAACCCTGAACCCGAAGCCGACAGTCCTCGAGCCTCCAAGCGTCCGAGGCTAAAGCCTCATTACAAGTCTCTAAACCCTGACTCGCCAGGGTAGAGGGTTTAGGCCGCCCCACCTGCCTAAACCGTAAGCCCGAAACTATAAACCTGTAGGCCCAAAACCCTACAAGCCCAATCCAAAAGCCCCCAATCCCCTAACTGTTAACTGTCCGCTGCACATGACTTGGAAGACTTCCGGGATGGTTTACCTGCACCATGAAGCGCTCGAGATCTCCTCAGACAATGCAGACCAGTCCACAAGCAAAGCAATAAAAACCTAGCACAACGACGCAAAGCCCAAAGCCCAAACAGTCAAATCAAGGCTGCGATTAGCCTGGTTTAGTCTGAGGGTTTAGTCTTTCGGGTTCAGAGTGCAGCGAGTGTGCGCTGGTATCCCTTGAAGGGTTTCTAAGGGTCCCGATGGTGCTGAGTTTGAGGGCTTGGGTTGAGCTTTGCGAACCTTATTATATTGTGTCATACTATGTCACATTATGTTACATCAGTATGTGTGTTGTACTACACCACACTACGCTACACTACACTAGCCCAAATCCTAAACCCCTAAACCCGAAACCCCAAGCCCTAAAATTGTAAAATATACTATATGCCACAAAGCCAGAGTGCCAGGTTTCGAAGACTACCAGGTGGTGCTGGCTGATGCTTTGTGAAATTTAGGGTTTAGGATGCAGGGTTTAGGGTTTTGAATTACTGTTCTGCTTTGTGAAATTTAGGGTTTAGGATGTAGGGTTTAGGGTTTTGAATTACTGTTCTGCCTTGTGAAAGTTAGGGTTTAGGATGTAGGGTTTAGGGTTTTGAATTACTGTTCTGCTTTGTGAAATTTAGGGTTTAGGATGTAGGGTTTAGGGTTTTGAATTACTGTTCTGTTCTTGTATGGGGGTTTCCGAAAATAAGGGGTACCGCATTTTGGAGTCCTAGCGTTCCTTCAAGGGTTGCTCCAAGGGTGCCTTATTCTGGGGGCCCTGGTAATAAACTACTAACTTACTATTTATATTAGGGTACTATATTAGGGTCCCATATTCTTGGAAATCCCCGTATCAACAGTATGCACTGTTGCGGTACACGGGGTCTCGTATTGAGGTACCGAATGAAGCGCCCACGTGAATGCACTGATTCTTGTTTCTCGTCTCAGGTTTACGTAATTATTTTGAGCTTCTCGTCACCACATGGCGATTCCCATCGTTTTGAGTTTTTGCTACTCCCTGAACTCAACCCTAAACCACGTGTATTTGTCAGTGTCATTGCCCTCGCTAGTGCTCTTTTTGCAAGGCTACGGCCATGACTCGGATCTTTGAGTCGGAGGGACTTCGCAACCCCATATCCTAAACCTTGGAAGGCATGGAATCTCGAAGCCAAGCTCCAAACGTTCAAAACAAAAGCCCTGCTAGCAGAACCATTCGGACTAAGAATTGTTGGACTTTCGTCCAGTAAGCCTTTAAGAGTCAAAGGTCTATACGCCCAACAGCCCTGTAAAGTTTACATGCCCTCGAAGCCGAACAGTTGCACCCTGTTCCACCTTTAGCGGTTTAGGGTTTATAGGGTTTAGGGTTTAGTAGCCCAGTGAATCAGGATCCCTATCCGCCTCGCTCTGAAGGAGCAAGTACGTCACTCTTGAGACAAAACCTTGACCCTAATGTTGATGCTTTGAAAGCCAGACAGCCCAATAACCTTTGATTGAGGAGTAGGGAAGGTAGCTCGCTCCATAGAGAGGTTTAGGGATTAGGCTTATGGTTATAGTTATGGGTGATTGGGCTTAGGGTGTAGGTTTTGAATGTTCGGCGGTTCGGCGGGTTATCTTATTAGCCCTACTTACCAAGTCAAAGTGCGTCCAGGGTCTGACAAAGCATGGATAGTATCCCGTATCTCCTTGCCCCCCTATCTTCACACCAAATTAGACGCCAATGAAATCGGTTTAATCATTAAAGCCCTTCTGCTTCCCTGAAGCAGAACTCGACCAAGGAGGCTATTGGCACTTTCCTCCTCTGCTTCGTCGCATCTTTGCTTGAAAGTTGCTCCAAGGTTCCGAAGAAGGTCCAAGTATTCAAGCGGTTTAGGGTTGATAGGGTTTAGGGTTTTGTTCCAATGGGCTTCCTACATATTTCCGCCGGGGGTGTGCATACTTAGACCCTGAGTGCATCTAAAAGACCTAAAGTCTAGCCCCTAAACACTGATCAACATCATGCGCTGTTTTTCCGTGAGAGCGGATCAAAGAAGCAGGTTTCACAGATGTGATGGGGTCTACCACGAAGTCTGAAAAGTTGGAGTCAAGAGTAGTGATGCTGAGTTGCTCTTCTTGATACTACTTTACTTCAATGTTGTGTGGACAACGCGGCTTCAGCTTTCGGCAAACTTGTCTTGTGGTTATGCAGGGCTGCAAAGCTTGAAGCGTTGTGCGGTTTAGGATTCGCCAATTTTCACGGGCGCACCAGCCCACTGGAACATGCAAGAATATTATGAGGGGTTTGGGCTCCTGCCCGACGGTGTTGCCAGGGTGTGGAAGGAGGTTTCGGCACGTGCTCCTTTGTCAAGCTAGTTGTTGCAAAGACTTGTCTTTAACGTAATTAGCAATAAGGTAGTTTCCCCTTTTGGTTGTTAGGATCTTCTTGTCCTTCACTTTAAAAGACCTTTTCAAGGACCCCGAAGCCTGTAGACCCTAAAACCCTGGGCTAAGAGTTGTCTTGAAACCCTGGGTCTAGTTCGATTTGCATGCAAGGGCGGGTGGAAGTATGAGCCTGACAACTAACTGCTTTTTTCAAACCCAATATGGTTTAAACAGTTTAAGCCCTAGTCCTTGTGAGGGGCTTATACTTATGCTGTAAAGGAGCCCAAAACCCTACCACTACACTTTTGGGGCTCCTTCGTATAAGCCGGTATACTAAAAGGTGTGGGAGACCGCAGTGACCCCGGTGTCAAGCTGTGGCAACAACTCTTGTTTGGTGCCACTTGTCTGCATCATTATTCGTGGGTGCTCCTCTCCAAAGGTTATAAATTATAAAGGACTTAAGATGCCAAGCACAAGACCTTAGTATAGACTACAGGGGTGCTTTTCATGTTGGCCTAAACCCTAAACCCCAAGGGGTGCTTTCATGTTGGCCTAAACCCTAAACCCCAAGCCCTAAACCCTTTCAAAGAGCACGAAGTAGAGGTCATCGTTTAGGACTCTCTGATGCCACCTCCCCTCGGGTACCTTACTCGTGAAGCAGGGAGTCCGCGTCTAGGAACTGCAGAGTTTCCAGAAAAGCTCCGTCAAGAAGTAATGTAGGGGCCGTAATGATTACCTATATGATTACGTATTGGGTTTCCTTCTTGTAATGTACTGTTAGTATATTATACCCCAAAACCCTGTTCTAAACATTAAGCCCTCTATATTAGCAACCGAAAATCCGGTTGTGGCTTTAGGGTTTAGAGTCTAAGGCTTGATATTTAGAGTTTAGAGTTTAGGTTTTAGGGTAAGCCCCAGATCCCTCGGAAAGAACCCTGCAAATCCCGTAAAGGAAACCTAGTAGAATCCACCCTTCAGGGACCCTTCTAGAAGCCTGAAAGGAACCCCTCACCCAGCGTTCGAAATCCTATCTCGTGGAGGGGGTTCGATCGAGTTCGGAGGATTGTATAGGATCCCAATTGACAGACGGAATGCGCCCTCAAAGGGTTTAAGGTTCATGATCTATTTCGCACCGATTCGCACCCTATTTAACTGTTAGTTTGCTCGGGTCGGTGTTGCGTCTTTGTCTGGTTGCTGATGTTCTTAGTCTCTTGTCCCTGTTTATCAAGCAGGTCTCTTCTCTAGACCGTTGCAGCAGCCAGATATCTGTGGTTCAGGGTTCAGCGGGAAGCTTCAGGATCGGATGCTCCGTGTTCCTCGCCATCAACGTGCTGATTCATGCACCTCGGCAGCTACAACGCCTTCCAAGCATGAATCTAATAGACCATCCGGCAAGAATGGCGACGATGTAAGTGAAAGAAAGTGCTTGAGCTCCCTGCTGAACCCGCGAAAGACGAAAGGTAACAAGGCACACACACTAAATCCTAAACCCATCATATGGGTGTTTCTCTAAATCAGTGTCCGTTTTACGGGTCCTTTCTATAAGGGTGCCCATACTAGGTTGGGGGACCTCTATATAATTTCGAGAACTACGGTCGATCAGTTTAATAAGAAACGGGTGCTCCTTCCCCAGACTCTAGATATTTCTTATTCGGGTGTGCATGGCAATAAGAAATTTCCCACTGTCGAGGGTCCGGAAGTTGTAC